>JAQGAB010001096.1:0-18845 GCA_034696565.1 Isotomurus graminis
GTAAGTCCTACGGAATTGTTGAAGAGAGATGTTCCAGTAGCTGAGTTCGAATCGTCTTTCTCAATTAGTTCTAAGCCACGTTCACTGATACGAATTTCTCTTCCTACTATTCCATTGACATTTACGATGTCCTTCGGGGGTACTTTACGTTCCAGCAAATCAACTAACATTCCTTTGACATTTGAGTTTGTAACTGAGTCATCCACGGAGTCTGGTGCTGCTTGAAGTGACTCGTCAGACTGTAATAATGTAATAAAACGTTTCAGGTAACTTTTACAAATATTTAAATGTAAACAGTTTTAAAAACTCTGAAACTTACAGCCACTCCGTTGCTTAAAACCCCTTGAAAAGATAAGGAGGAGTGATCGTTCTTGGATTCTGAGTCTTCACTGCTGTTGAGAGATGATGAAGCTGAAGACTCCTCCTTATCAGATGGCGAATTTACGGCTCCGTTCATCTTTTTATGCTTTCCCTTCGGCGATTTTTTGCCTTTATCAGCAGTTCCCAGTCCAACGGAATTGGCTTTACTTTTCGGAGACTTCGTTTCTTGCTGTTGTAGCTTATTTTGCTGACGCTGGGCAACCTAGGAAACAAATGCTCTATTAACATTGGCTAACAATAAGATTTCGTCACTCATGTTAGAAATAACACTGAAAATTAGTTTCGAAAACATCGTGCAGGCAAGTTCGTAATCAATACAAGTGTACTGGTTACTGATACAGACACTATATGTATAGCCAGTACTAGAAAACTTTAGATGCCCAAGTCGGCATATTCGTATAGAGGAATTGCAAACACAAAGATTGATAAAAACTTGTCTAGTAAAACAGAAGGTATAGAGTTAATTGAAGATTCTGGGTTCTCGCAGTCACTGGTTAGAAGATATACACACCAACACACCACACAAGTTGTTTGTCACACAGAGGAGCAACGTCACAGCTTATGAACCGACGAAGTTACCTTCGACGCAAGTAAACTTCTAATTGCTGATGAAGAAGGACTCAGAACTTTGGTCTGAGCTTGCTGCTTACGGAAAGTTTGTATAGGGGGATTGATCTTGTTTAGTTTCTTTTTTGCAACGAGTTGCTTTTTGTCACTCATACTTTGTCTCTTATCTTTGCTCTTTGTATATTTACCACGTTTCTCCTAACATTACAACAGTCGGACAAAATGAATACACTAGATGAGCAATACATATTCGACTGGGTGGAGCACATCAAGATCATAACCTTTTTATATGATTGCAATCAATAGGTCAAAATAACTTACGTCGGGTGGGCTTTTCGGAGTTGGTGGCCTCGATAGCGTTGCTTTCAAAATTGGAGACATTGGTGAGGGAATGTGAACTGAGCTCTGATTTGGGGTTAAAGGACGAACAGGAGCAACTGAAACGAGACATACAGTAGTTTCAAAAGAGTCACTAGAGTGAAATATCGCATGCAAAATGTGTTATGTGGTTTTCATTATTTCATTATTTTCAACACTTACCAGTTGAAGGTGAGTTGGGCTGATGGTTTGCAAGTGGAACTCCATTACTGACCGGAACAAACATTACATCTGAATGCAGAACATCCTGCTGGAGCGCACCAACCCCTGAGGTATTTGGAACCTCTACAACAGGGACTGATATTCCTAACGGTTGAGTCGAAACCCCCTGTGGAGCCTGTGTGATTTTTGGAGAGATTCCATTTAAAAACTGCAAGGAAACTCCTCCAAAGGTCTTCATCACAGGTCCAACGCTAGCACCAAACACGTTCCTTCACAAAAATAAAACAACATTGTTGTATCCCATCTGGTTTGCAGCATAGTTAATAATAATAAGAGTACTAGAAAGAATATTACTTGACAATATGAAGAAATTTATCCATCGACAAAACCGCAGATTTGTCGTTCCGAATCCCACAATACATTAAGTAGCATTTTTCTTGTTCAATCGAAGTAGCTGTGCCGGATTCAAAGCCAGTCCTGAGCCAAGACGTGAGCCACTCTTCCTCTCCTCCTTCTGCTTCTTTAGGAGGAGTAACTAAATTTGTAGACGGAGTATACAACTGCTGCGTCAAACTTTGACTTGACACTTGAGCCAAGCCTCCAGAGTTTGTTGTTGTCGATGTAGCACCAACTCCAGAGATCATGTTGTTGCTTCCCACAATTATGTGATTCACATTATTTACTGTAGAAGCTGTAGATGTATTTTCGGAAGGTAAGCTGTTCACGTGGTTAACCATCACATTAGGAAGACCTGGCTTTCCATGACCCTGAACTATAGCTTGAGGGTTTCGGTTAGGAGTATCGCTTGGTCGAGAAATATTCTGCTGTGGTTGTTGCACTCGAACTGGAACTGTATTATTGACATTCACAACTTTAATGCACGCTGTAGAAGCTGCTGAAGAAGGTGTACTTGGACGTAGCACAGCCCCAAGATGCTGTTGCTGTAATGACGAATTTCGATTTAAAACATTCGGAGCTGCCACTGTTATTACTGTATTTGCACTAGGTGGGGAATAAACGTTCGAAATAGGTTGGGCAAGTTGATGCTGCATTGATTGGGATGGTGGAGGTACAACTGTTTGTCCCGTAACAGTTCTTAGAACAACTGCAGGGTTAACACTAACTGGTGAAGCAATGTTTTGTGTAACTACAGAGGCAATCGTAGGGCTGCTTTGTGGAGATGCGGTGGTTAATGGAGTCATGATGGAGGTAGATGACTGAGGTTGTGCCGTGGGTTGTTGGTGTACAACTCCTTGCGATGAACCCCCACTCACTGTCTCCACAACACGCATAAGGATACATCCCTTAGGTCCATAACTTTGTGCCTGATTAAAAAAAGTTAAACGGTTAAATCGAGTTAGCTTTAATAATTACCGTAAATTCACTTACTTCTACTGTGACTAGAGAGACCAAGGTGGACACCGACCCTTTGACTCGAACCAATTCGTTGCATACAGCCTCTCCCAGTCCTGTCATGGCTAAAACACACTCCAGTGTGCATATCAAAAGCATGATATCACAAATTGTAAGAAGTTCGCACATCCTTCTGTACACTTTGCTCTCCATGTAGGTCACAATTATTTTTTCATTTCTTGGTATTTTCGTCAACTCTCGTAATATTTCTAAGGACCGTAATACTTTGAATCTGTCGGATGAAAACATCCCAGTTGATACAAGAGACAACAGCATAGAACTCAACGGGTCTTTCGTTGGATCTTCAAGCTTCACGAAAGGGGCGATGTTTCCCAATAAGTCAAACGACATTTGCGGAAGACTCCCCCACGAACAATTGGCAGTTATTAGTAGATACCTAACCAAACAGGGCAAGATTAGTAAATTCCTACAATACTATACAAAGAAATATGTTACAATACCTTAGTAGAGTCGAGTTGTTCCCCATAATACTGGCGTTATCAGATTCAAAGCTAAGATTTCTTAAAATGTGGGAGATTTGTTGCACTCGTTGTCCCACTTTGTCCTCTGAGAAGGTGGAGCGGCGCATATGGAACGGATAAGAAGTAATGTCATCTGTATTTGATTCCTGACCAGACTCCTCGTTGGCAAACGGGGTATCAGTTCGACTTTTGTGACATGGACAGTTTAAACAGCAGCCAATAGCTTCGAAATTAAATGGTGAGTGTGACTCACTAACTTTAACACTAGGTAGAAGTGCGTAAGGAGAACTACAGCGAACAGGAGGTGGTTCAGGTAAAACTTCATTTTCATCTGTATCTGGTACTGGTACGTTAATTGGAGCCTTGGGAACTTCTTCCTCGTCTATAACCATTGATTCATCTGCTATATCAGAGTTTTGAACAATTGATGTTGTGTCAGAGCTTGGCACTGTAGTAGACGATTCACACCCTGGTACAAGGGAAGCCTCAAAGCTTGGTGCAGCAGATATCAAATCGGAACTAATATTTAGAATTGCAGGGGATGGTGTTTCTACAGGGCTATCTTCAATGGAATCCGGTAATTTTTCCGAGAGTAATTCTACTTCTTTATCTAAAGATAGATCAGGGTCTTGTTCCTCCAGATCTACTGCTGAAGAAACATCATCTTCCGTTAGGCCAAGGCTGCTTTGTATTTTACGAACATAAGATTCACATAATAGAGGCATGGTTTCTTTGTGATATAAAATGTCATCCCAGAATTCTGAAAGACACAATCCTCGAGCGTCTTTATAAGTTTCTTCAATAAGCATTCTTACTCCACCTGTACAGCAAAAGTATACAACTTTACATATCTTATTACTATCCCAAATCACGACATAAATCAGATGTAACTTACAATGCTCATAGATTCCAGCATGAGCCAGGAGCATATTTAGAATCGCAGGACATTTGGAGAATTTCAAAACGTGTTTTGTTTCATTGGATAGAAGAGTACACACGCTTATGGCCAAATCTTGGTCATTTGGTAAGGGACTTTGGAGGGACAATAGCAACCTTTCGTAATCCAACGACGACGTGGGCTTCGCAAGGCCCATTTGCTCTCGCACTGCATCTATAGTAATTGATAAAATTAAAACAAATTAGGTTTGTTGACACCAATGTATACTTCCAGTATTCCAGTGCACGAAATATTACACAAAATCACAGTAAGTGTATCCTTTACCTGATAAAGGAACTGGATGAGACTGTGAGGATGACTGAATACTCGGTGTTTGCTGCTGGGACCTAGTACCCGAGGTAAACTTATTCGCTGTTCTCCTTCTTGATCGAATGTCATCGTAGTCATCTTCTGCCTCATCCTTATTTGTAGCATCTTCTCCCAGGAAGAAAACTTTCTCATAGTTCTCCAAGTATCTGAATTTATAAAAATTGAACCAATTATACAACCGAAAAAGTGTGACAGCTAGTGACTTTCTATTTCTATTGTCCACAATATGTATATCAATAGGACATAAATTCTTGTTTTACACGCACATATGCTCGTCACACTTAAACGCTGCACAAATCATCTTTAAATTACAAGAGACCACTTACTTGAGATATATATGCTTGATGAGAAGGCCACCATTAAGTCCCCTTGGAAGGTTAAAGTGCTCCAACAAGTCATCCCATTCATTTCTGGCATTCACCTGCAACCGATAAAACCAATACGTGTCAGCGATAATCTAGATACAATTATGCACGAAAGAATTCTCCAAATGACTGATCCACTTCTCATGACTGAAATGAGCCAGTGTGGAACTAATGCAAGAGACAAACATAATGGTAGCATTCCTTATATTGTTTACTGCACTCAATGCATCCTACAAATCGTAACAACATGCTAAATGCACTGAAGTGTCAATGGGAGTGAATGACGGCTCTCGAAGGCAAAACAGTCTCACACAATTACCGCTCACTTTACCCGGATAAACAGCTCCCTGCTAAATTAACTGTTTTTGTGTCCCAATCAAATCTAAACCAGTCCGAATTCCACGAAACGCAAGATGCACGGTGGTTTTAAAATCCAAAACTAAGTCGCTCACCTTTTCCCATCCACCGTGGGACGTGACAATTTGGTAGAGAAGGTCCAAGTCCACCTCCTTGCCATTGATGGACGGCATAGACTTGAGACTGCCAGTCTTGTTGGATTGCAAGAGGATGCGAAATTTTATGTCATTCATGAGTGTTGGTGGTGGTGGGTGGGTCACCACGGTTTGTTTATATTTTGATTTTTGGGCTTCGCGCGCTGAGCACGGCGATTTTCACACCTCGTCCTCCTCCCACTGGAGAAAGCCCACTCCTCCTTCCTTAGTTGCCTGGAGTACACCTATTTTCACAGTTTCCGTTCCTTTTCTACGCTGTGTCAGAACTGGAAACACCGTTCTGCGTCGTACTTAAGTAGGTTACGCTGCAGTACTGGTGGGGGTGGTTGATTAAGTGGTACTGTTGACTGATAAACACAACAACGTTGAAATCAACGTTCCACGGAGTGACGGACATTTTAGTGCGCGCCTCGATTACGCGAGCACTTGAGAAGAACGGTTTTGAAGCGTTTGGGGAGAAGAACACATAACTTGTTCATCTTGAGGAGATTAAGTGTCAGTGAGGAAGTGCGGGGTGAGCGAGCGAGGAGTCCTCCAGAGAACCACCAACGTGTCGAGAATATATATATATATATTATATAGAGTTGAATAATGAACTACTGAACCGACACGGAGAGAGACACTCGGAGGAAAATAACTTTGGTTCGACACTTTTAAAAAGATTCCTCAAGTATCGGCGGCGTGGTATTTTATTTTTGACCGTGAGGAGTGACGCTATAGCGCTGTAAGTTAAATGATTTAATGACTGCACGATAATTAAAGTGCATTTTGTGTGTACAATATACAAGAGGAGGACATAGGAAGGAGTAGGAGAGAGAGACAGTGGTGGTGGTGGATGTAATGTGTGTGAATATTAATTTATGAAAGGAACAGCGCTGCTGCCACCAAACAACTGGTTGTTTACTACAGGGTGTCTCGCATTTGGCTCAGTGTTAACTGCCTCTCTCCTCTCTTGCTTCGAGTGTGCAGGGAGGTCCCCTCCTATATACGCGCCGAGCATGCGTTCCCTCCCAAAGTAGTCTCTCTGGCAGTGTTGGCTGGATGGAGCGTTGCAAGTGTTGCTCACAGTCTTGCTACTCCACTTTATTTCGATGGGACATGACACGAGAGACTTTTTACCGGGTAAAGCCATCATTACGTCACAAGTTGTAATATTCTCTTTGTTGCTTCGAGCATGCCGGGGAGAGATCCTCTCCCACTTCCCTCTCTGACAGCCGTTAACATTTAGCAACCAAGCTGCATATGAGTAATAGCGTTGCCTCCACTACCGCCACACACCACACAAAACTCAACAGATCAATACACACAACTAATAATGGCGCTTATATGCATATATCTCTTTCCCCCCTCTCATTGATGATCATCCAGTAATATCATTTATTGTCCCTCCATCCATCAATTTCTGTTTCCGGTACTACCTGGGGATGATGCGCAGGTTTAGATGTGTGTGTGTTTTGGCAACCGTTAATTTGCGTACTCCCCTTCACCCTTTGTTAATCTTCAGATAGATGTCGACGAGGGAAGAGGGGCAATGTGAGAAATAGCGAGGAATTGGCGTGTATGACGACGGTGTATATGTGAATGGGGGAAGGGAATGCGGAAGTTTGGAGAAAGTGACCAAACACGTGGGGAAGTAGACCTTGTACTGCTCCACACACACACGTTGGGGTAGGGTATGATCTCAGATGAGTGCAAGAGTTGCATGAGATGCACATACGTGAAGAGACACACTCAAGAGGTTTTGGAGCTGTTTTGGTGTTTTTGTTACCGTGCGTGGCGAAAGGAAGTTCATTCGTAAGCTCACTTGCAGTAGACTTCATGTAGTACTTGTGTGATGAGATTCCTCTGTCCTTGCTTTCTTCTCACTAGTCACTACTGGTGTGTGTATGATGCTCGTCTGGGTGCGATACTATAACCGGTAGCACTACTGCAATTCATACATCAGTCTCAGTCTCCTATGTGCAACAAGCTTTGTAAAACTTATGGAGTAGGTGTAGATGCGTTTGAATTGGGAGCTTTACTAGTTCATATTTTGCACTATTAGATTATTAAAATGTCGTTTCTAATTGAGTGTGAGTCTATTTTCATACATTTAATGCTGTTAGGTTACGTGAACCGAAGTAGATATTACTGGAGTTCATCTAGGTAGTATGAAAGCTGAATTTCGAATAGGATTGAATTTGAAATGATTAATGGGTCTATTGGAAAAGCATGTTTTATTCCTGGACCCGCTGTCTCACTTGTTGTTCACTTCTTTCCATGTATTTCCAAGAAAACCTTGTGTAGAAAATGTGAGGCATTGATGTGTAGGCAGAAGTATAGGCCGGTAGAAAAGGTAGACATCAGATTCCCTCGTGATAGTGCTACATGCCAAATGCAAAGATTACTATGAAACCGTTTCTTCTGAGGCTCTAACGCCCACGTCTCGTCTAGGTTTATTCATTCATGGTTTCTCTCTGTCTCAGTGTAATACGGCTTTTGTTATATACTTACTAAAACTATCTATTTTGTATTTCCGAACTAACACAAAATACGAACTTTAATAAGTATTTTAAAAGATTAAAAATCTTAACCCGCTGAACTAACAATATTTATTATTTATGTTGTTCTAGCAGCACTCAAAGGCCGCAGTATTACAAACCACTTCATCAGCCTTCTCTATGGGATAAATGACGCAACACGTAAATCAGAATATCAGAACACTTTTCATACGAACTCAGACTTCATGAGACTTAATTGCAAACGGATTTAATGTATTGTTTTAAAATTGTATTACGAGTTTATTTATCTTTGCACGATACTAAAACTGATTTTTACAAGTATTGTTTTAGTCTTTACTATTTTAAAACTACTTAATAGAATCTCAGTTGACACGAACGGCGAACGAAACAATAATATTATTATGACGACTAGGTGTATGTATAGCCATTTTACTCACCCATCTGAAGAGTTAACAACAATTAACTCACAAATATTTGTCTCAAATGTAAAACATTATTTAAAACTAGGAATACGTAGACATTATAGTCTTGTATCCACTTCAAATGGAATGGAAACAACTTTGAATGCGAACGAAATTATTATTCCTTATGTACAAAATCTTCACAGCGTTAAATGAAAGTATTAAAGGTTTCCAAGATATTCAGCAGCGCTTTTGTTAAAAACTAAAAATAATGTTTATTTCGAGAGAATTTAAACGGCATTTTCCAGCTGCTCGGAAATTTTGGAATATTACTGCATAACGAAAGAGAGCAGCGTACGAGTGAAATTAAACCTACAAATAAAATTAGTTTAAGAGATTCATAAATGTTCACCAGATCTTTGTTCTTTGATCATTGACTGTCAAGTAATATGATTCGATTGTCCTAAATCCGAAGCACCAATTCTGAAGGGTGTTTATCGTTTATTGAATGCGGGAAAATATTAATAAATACGCAGAGGTATATCAATATGTAAAAGATGCTAAGGATTTTAGTGAGGAGATAACTCTTGAAACTGGAAAGATTAAGTATTAAATATGCTTAAGATTCATTGAGTCTATATGTGTATTTGCGGTTACATAAGATTTGGCGTGAATTATAACTGCAACCACAACTCTATATCAGCTTGCTTTGCAAATTTAGCAATATAAATCTCAATTTAAGTTTCAGCATGGAAGATTAAGTTACAAGTAGTTTGGCTTATTGTGGAAGTCCAGTTGCACAGTGTGTAGAAACCCAGTACGACAATGTATGGTTATTATGCAGGATTTCATTAACCTCAACATTTTATCTAATGGTAAGCGCATTCTTTATGGAGTAGAATTCCTTGCCATTCAGATCTACAGATATATCAAGTCTAATTACAAAATATAATTATCCGATGACTCCTTGGTGGTCGCCATTCGCCATTAATGTACCCTTCTTAAATCCGTAATGAATATTATTATCCTCAGATCTGAATTGTCTTAGCAGAATGGAGTTTTGACTGTTTTTCTAACAAAACTGAAATTTCTACGACTTTTCTAATTTTGTCTTTGCAGTAAGAGCCGTGTATTCAGTTTAATTTTTACATTTCCTGTCCTTGATTAAGTTTATAGCTGCAAGACAGCGTTTCTCTATTTGTGTACTAATATCGGTTGGAGGATTCTTGATTCTGCTATTAGGATTACATGTTGTAGTGGAGTATGGCTTATTAAAAGGATCTATCATAGTTACAAAATAATACTAAATTACTAAGATTATCTTCAAGATATTGCGATTCCGAGCTTTGCTAAGGTCATCTGCTTGCGGAGTCTGAGCATCTCCCAATACGCGTCTTCAACAGAAGCTTTCACAAGTCCGTTTTTGATGTAACGCAAGTAATTGAGGAACTCGCACACAGCTGCAATCTGTGAAATAATTTAGTGTTACATCCTCCTGCTGTACTTGTATCATCTTGTAACTTAATCTGCAATTTCTTCTTACCCGATCTCTACAAATCTGGGAAATATCGAACCATTCATCAGACTCAAAAGCAAAACGCATCCGATAGTGGCAAACTTTAGGACTGCAGAGTAGAGCGCACTCCCTGGAAAAAAAATAATTACAAATATGAACTCGCCATCTCATCATGTAGCGAATTGTTTTGGAAAAAAATCAGTAATTGAGCGATAAAAAATCCAGGTGTGGTCATACTTGGGAACCATTGTACGATCTTTCTCAGGCAAGGGCTCCACCCAAATAGAATTATCTTCAATAGCTTTCTTGAGTCGGTTGACTAGAGACTCATTGGAGAAGGTGAGGCAGGGATCGATGTCTTCCACATACATTTTCTGCAGGAATGGATCCTTTTCACGCACCAAAGTTGGTTCAACACGCCAAGCAGCAAAGTGACTTAGCAAAATCGGATCGACTTCACAACGAGATCGGTCTATCATAACTTCATTGGTCTTGTTGCTTTTTCTGCAAAAGTAATTAGTGCATTTTTATAAGAAAATATCTTACAGCATCAATTGAGAATGCAGTGTGTCATCGTTTTGTGCATTGAAATGTATTAAAGGCCACCTGCGACCTGCCTGACTATATATGAAATCTACACTGCAGTTATTGAATGTTCGTTAGAACTCGTGAGAGAAATCATTCCCATTGTTAGCTGGTAATTATGCCAATGCCACTTGAGTAGGCAATTTCTGAAATTCGTAATGTTGCATTTGAGTGAAAGGATGCGCACTCACGATAATGTAAAATGTCGATGATGGTTAGTAGACTGAATAAAAGTCGTGTCATTGAAACAGAGATGCGAGGTTACTTATGTTGAAGAATTCTTTTGCATTCCTAGTTAATTAAGATCTCTGCCGTGCCACAAGGAATACGGTAGTTTAATAATGAGCCAAAATTTTTACTCTACAACATTAAAAGCTGAATCTTGTGTGTAATATTTATTTTTATACACCTTTTTGCCAATGTCATCATCTACAGTTAGAGAATTAAACACCAAACTGCTGTATAATCGTTGCAACTTAAAGAATGTGCATAGTCAATAGTTTTGCATCTGCAGAAAGTAAAGATATTAAGTGCTTTGATACTTTTAGTATTAGCAAAAATGTGAAACTCTTTATATTATGCGTTAGCTCAATCTCGCTCATCTGTAAACGGATGACAATAGTTTAGGATATGAATTTCGTAGAAGTTCTAAAAGAAAAAAGTGTCTAGTAATCTACTGCCAGTCGACTGTAGTCACATAAGTAGTTCCTTTAGTTCCTAGAAACTCGCTTAGTTCGTGTTACATTAGAAAATCCCTGTAAACACAGTCATGAAGGTTAAAAACACAAGGAGCAGTTATAAATCCGACATAAGCTATACAGATTCGAAGTAATAAGTATTTATGTTTATTTTTGTCATGATAAACACAGTTTAATTAGCATGTCTACTTCGTGCATAAAACATATACAGTCATACAGTCATTGAACGTGCAGAGTCAGGTTTCATGAGAACAGTAAATGAACTATGAGTCATTGGAGTACCAATATTGGTAGATGAGTGATTGATTGATGATAAAAGAAAACCTTGCGATTTGGACATTAAAGTCTCTGAAATGTCATTTACCTCCACAGCACTTAATATTCATAACCACTCAGAAATTGATATCATTTAGGCATTGAGTCGAATAATGCATAGAAATGCGTGTCCATGTGAAGGTGAGTATAAAAATACTTACTCGCTGGTCCCGGATTCCTCTTCTGCTCGACCGTATTGCAAATGATTATGAGATGGAGTTCGCTTGTGTTGCTTCTTGAAGATTGAAATTCCATTTCCACCTCCCAAATTGGGTCTGGATGGAGTAGAAGTAATCAAAAGTGCTTTCAGGGCAGCTACCTCCGCTTGCAAACCTTCCAATTGCATTTTGGCTTCTTTTAAACATTTCTCCGAAGCAACTTCCTTCATTTTTGCTTCTTTCACCATTTTGTGAGCTTCCTGAGATACAAAATTAAATTCCAAATCAGTTAATACTTAATTGCATTTATGTTGGTGTAATCCTTCTCAGATTTCAATGCTTTAATGAGTTTCGACTGCGCATTGAAAGCTGCATTGCTTTATATTTGTACTATTCACGTTTTTACTGAAAACATCAATAAACTGTGAATCCTGAAAGTGGAAAGCTAACTCGTTTTTAATGTTAGATGTCATTTAAACTGTACACTTCAATAGCCTCCTTCCCTTTGATTACCAACTAAACAATACGTATTTCATTTTTTCATTTACATCAATGCTAACCAATTTATAATTTTCTATGGTTCAAGCTTAATTTAGAAATGCATTGTGTGTCTATTCACAACACTTCTAACTTCCCTTTAGTCTCCTTCGTGTCAACTGCATTATTCTAAAATGGAAACTAGATCTCTCTCTGCTGTCTCGAAATGTCATAATTTTGTTGTTCTTTCCTTTCCCAATGAACTAGTCTCAACTAAACTGAGATGCCATTCTCACAATAACACAGAGTTGTAACGACACAGCCAACGGCATTAAAAATTGTGTTGAACTTCATTACAATTCTCCTCGCTGTAAGGACGGCTTTACTTGTCACACAGAATCTATTAAGTTTAAGGCAGATCCGAGTCAATGGAATTTTTCCCATGGTGTATAGTTTATGCACGACTCATTCATTCAGGAATTCAGAATTGTTCACATGCAACATGCACCAAAGAGAGACTTCCTACGAGAGAATGTCACTAACTACTGACACTAAACAAGTCAACAAAATATTTGTGTATCGCCTATATTCACTTTTGTACACACTAAATGGTAAAAAATGTATCTAATTCACTTCAATGCACATCCATTGATGCATGTTTCAATGTTTCATAGTTTCATCCTTGTCACTACTTCTTCTGAAGTTTGGTGTACAAAAGGCAGAGCTTTAGGACACAATTGAGTCCCGTTAGTTTCGTCACTTGTAGCGTTCCTGTTTTTATTAGTAAGTCACCATATGGAGTAGAAATTTGTGTGTAACACAGTTGACAGTGGGAAAAGAAAATTTAGGGTAATCCAATTAAAAAAAGAGATGTGTGTGTGTTGGGCATAATGTGCAAGGAATGTATGTATGCTTTACCTCAAAGAGAGATGCAGTCAAGTCCTCCAATTCGCCTTCAACTTGTTGGCGTATTCCTTTTAAGATTTCTACTTCAGCATCCTTAGCTTTAAGTTCAGTCTGAGCTTTGCGTAATTCCTCTTCAAGTGAAACCCACTTGTCATCTTCTCGATCGGATAAGGAGCTTGAAGATGCAGCTACATTATGTTTGTCATCGTTCTCCTCAGGAGCCTTATTTCCTGTTTCTGGGCAAAGTTTAACTCCATGAGGGAGACTGCTGCTCTTAGAATGTCTCCTGGTTGGGTCAACATCTGCAGAAGAGGGTTGGGAGGATGTGGTGGATAAAGTCCCACTACATGACTGTGTTGTAGGACCATTATTGGCACTCCCACATCCGGTTCCGGTAGGAGGACCTCCTGCCTCATCTCCACACGGAGTGCAACTCATCTCGTCCAAGTGTACCCCAGAGTCTCGCGATTTCTCTCCATCGCGATTGCTGAACTTTAGACTGTTGTTGATGCTATTAAAATTAGCAATGAATTCTCGGCCAATATCAATCTGATTTGATTTCGTAGGAGGGGGCGTTTTTGATCTTTCTCTGAACAGACAACTCTTGACATCTCCAGCA
Source organism: Isotomurus graminis (assembly GCA_034696565.1). NCBI lineage: Eukaryota > Metazoa > Arthropoda > Collembola > Entomobryomorpha > Isotomidae > Isotomurus > Isotomurus graminis. The sequence continues at coordinate 13,704 of JAQGAB010001096.1, forward strand.
CTGCCACTCATGTTCAGCAATAATTCTTCATCTCCTAATGGAATGTCGTTCATTGTGAGACTCTCAGTACTGCTGAGGCTGCACGTACTTTCTTCTCCAGTTGTCTTAGTGTTGGTGTTCTCCGGAGTACCAATTTGTCCGTGACATGTTTCCCCGTTCTTTGCTGAATTAGACTCACCCTTTTCTGTCCCTTCAGCCATTTCCAGCCAAGTGTCACTCAATCAAAAAAAGTTTTTCTGCCTGGTCTGTCAAGTTAGATTAATTAAAAGAGTTTCCACCAAGAAAAGTCTTGTGTAGTAAATAACCAACTCACTTTTACAACTGTACTTGGTATCCACAAATGCTGGTGGATTAAGGAGAACTTTTCAACTGGAGATACTTTCCATGTTCTTGGCACACGAATCTAATGTTAAAACTTGTAATTCTAGCGAGTTTCACAGATTGTTTAGTTACTTTCCACCGTAGTTCGTGAATTAACCACTTGGTAGTTGTGAAGGCAAATTTACAATGAATCTTTAATCGTTTCCAAGGTTTATTTGGAGCTTGAATGAGGAATAATATTCATCTGTGGTTTATTTAAGGGAGTGAGAAGTCTGAGCTTTCTTCTTGGGTGTTGCTTTGCATGTTCTGGTTGAAGTATAGTTGGGACAATTCTCGAGTTGTCCTCGTATTTGAAGATTAAGGTTTGTATTTTGTGGAGATGAGTAGGTTGAGTAGTAGGAGAGTGAATGACTAGTAGAAACAGAGATTAAGATGTCTGTGTTGGGATTCTGTAGGATTCCACGGTCCAACTCCAGCCTTATGTTTTATCTGGAACATAACAACATTCGTATATATGGATTAGTATGAATGGCACAACTACATAACTTCTCAAGTACGTGATTTACGAGTAAAAGTTGTATGTGTCTTGGTTTATAAGCTGGGCAGAAGTTATTATGAGCGTATAGCGTGCACTACGGGTTCTCTGACTTTACTTTTACACACAGTTCCAGATTCAGTTATATGGGAAGTTAAGTCTCAGTTTTGTATTTTGTAAAGCTAACCACTAAAGGACTTTATGTGTTAATTTTGAGCAAGTGAATGGCAGCTTAGCCACTAAGACATGATGATGATTCATTTTGTATGACGTACTTACAATTCTACACATGCAAGTTTGTGTGCATCAATTAGTTGATGAGATAACAGACGATGAGGAGTAATCTATACCCCAAGAGACGTTGGACGTGGTGACTGGAATTAGGTATATATTATGTTTGTGGTTATGTACCCTAATTATGTCGATTGCAAACTGCAGTGTAAAATAAGAGAATGTGTAATCAGCTCACACTGTACAGAAGGCAGTTGGACAAACAGAATTTTTAATGTCTTGTGCAGACGTTTCCACACAATTGAATTTTCAGTTTGTTTTTCGAAAGTGTATAGAAACTCCCATTGAGAATTTGAAAAATAAATCAATGGACAGGTTATTTGAACTTAAAATTTTAATTGATCAAAGAGAGTCTTGCTGTACTTTGTCCTGTGCAAAATCCATTTTGTACAGAACTGTATGTTACTCGTAAGATGAAAGGATTTAATTGCCAAACTTCTGTTATCTATTTCTGAGTTTTGAGTCATTTTATTATGAACTAGGGTTTTTGACAATGTCATGTAGACCACAACAACGTGGGTGTTATTTCTGTCTCTGAGTATTCGATTTTCTGCCAGTTGTACAAGTATTCAGATATTCAAGCCTCAAATAATGTCGCAAGAAGAGTTTGTTTCAAGTGGTTGTTTTACTTTCAGCACTGTAATTAAACAGAGAAATGCCTCGTGGAATGAGATTCCATGGGTAAGAATTAATTAACTATGTCCTGTCACCACTAAAAAGTTTTTGGTGGCGTTCGGTTCTTCACTGAAGTTTCTTGAATGGGTTTTAGTGGAATTTCCGGAAGAATGTGGGTTTAAAAGTCAAAGTCAATGATTTTTCAGGGCAATGAAATAATAGGTCTAGGTTAATTACTGTAATGGCAGAATAAACAGAGGCTTCGTCAACATTACTGGGTTAAGTAAACTCTAAACTACATTTAGTATCGTGTGTCGGTCGCAAACTCTCTCTCGAGTATATTAAGCAATCAAAAATGCCATTTAATTTAAAACTAGGCTATAGTTCGCTAATACTCGTATATAACCAAACCAATAAATGACTCTTCACTGGGATTATAGACAGTTGGCTATTAATTTTTAATGTGAACCGTGCCTCAATGCTTTAACAATGCAATATATTTAATATTTAGCATTTATGGACCTCAGCTAAGCAATAGAATAGCTGAGAGAGAGAATAATGTACGCTTTGATTAGACTGACAACTGACAGGCCATACACATCGTAAATATTTATTATTCCAGACAGATTGGAGTTTTAATTCGTTTGTACAGGTCATCGATGTCCACAGTAAAATTTTGAGGATAATGAGTATTCAAATTTTAAATGGTTAGCATTCTTCCAGCTTCCCCTGCAAACCCCAAAGGAGTTCCACCAACCAACATGCATGAAGTATAATAATGATAATGTGAGGTTAGAAAATCTGTCTTTCAGGGCTGACTGAGTAATTGCAGTGTGAAAGTTGAACTAACCTTCAATCCAAGGTTGTCGTTTAAAACTGAACTTTATTAGTAAGCCGGAGTGTCTAATTAGATTACTTTGGTACATGAACTGATGCTTAGCCAGTAGTTATCCATTAGTCTTGTGTGCAATTATACTTTTCCACAACCTGCACTTTAATTCGTTATCTGATATGTTGGTTTGTGAGCCATGAGTTGCATCCCACACATTCAAAAATCCATCCTACCTAACCTTAAGTGTTTCACCAGAGTACACACATTAAACTATTATAATTAAACCAGATCCAGTCCGGAAATTCTACTGAACTTCTTTTGAAATTATTGGAGTGTTTAAGCAAAACATTCAGGAGAGTGGAACAACTCATACGTGTAGAAAATAGATTGAAGAGGATCCATCATCATTGGTCATTTAACTTCTGTACTCAACTTGCTACAAAACAGAGTTTGTCTAAAAGGTCATCTCAATGATGGGAGATAACCTCTCTCAATATCATTCCCTGTGTGATGCTACGTAATAAATGCACATTTTGACAGAACAGGTTTTCCCAGCTGGAACTCCACGTACAAGTTTTGTTAAAGTCTGCACAAATGGTCAAAAGGTACAATGGTCAGTGAACACAATATCCCATAGTAAAGTTTCCTCTGCACAACATTGACGCAACAGATTTGTACCTTGCAATGAATTCTAATTTACTGTTCTTGTATTAGACAAACAATAATGTTGTGCTGCATCGATTGATGAAGACATGTCTGTATAAGTTATTCCATCTCACAAAAAGCATCTTTTACATTGAGGATTAATGAATAAAAAACCGTAGTTGCTAGTGGAGAATAGAGATTGGAAGCTCATCATCAATAAAGAATGGAAATCACTCCACCATGTTCAAGAACACACGACGAATTGCGAATCTTCTTATTAGCATAAAACAATCTTTTAAATCTCCATTTGAGCAACGCATCGCGTAGCTCTTCCGATTGTCTACTTGTAACTCAAAGCCAAAATCATTTGAGACAGGTTGTTCTACGCTAAAGCCTTAAAGTGAGATGCATACACTTATTCAAACTCTGAATGTGTCATCTGCAAGTATCTGCAAAGGTGTGAATTGATACAGAAAAGTGAATGAACCAAATTTCATGTCAGCCTCATGCTCACTGCATTTGTCTTTAAATCATTGGGTTGTGTGTTGTTTGGTAATAATAATGGCTTAGAATAAGATAAAAAGCCATAACTTCATTCCTTGCAGAACAAATTATTCAAAAATTGATGAGAAAGTTCTCAAGGGAACTTCATTTATTCGGTTTCCTTTTTCTAGACGATTGATCTCCTCCTTTTTCACTTCAATTAAGCTCGTTTTCGTTCGAAACAAGTTTGTGCAAATAATCAAATGAAAGGCTTTATTATTCGACGTGCATTCAATTCGTAGGTCTGTTCTACTTAATTCTTTGTGCTAGGAGATTTGGCCACCATTATCTAATTTGCTACTAATGTAATATATGAACAAACTTTCCTTTTAGAGCCTTCTGGACCGTGAGTTCCATTTGGGACTATCAAATAGCTGTACGGGACTGAAGAGATGTGCTGAATCTCATTTAATCAAGTCTATCATGTTATTAAACACCTTCAAGAAGTAAAATTGTACCGCAGACTCTCCGGTAATGTGTTGTGTATAGTTGAATTAATTGTGTTCATGATAAATCACCTGCACATGCTGAGATTCTTTTGACGAATATGAATGCCTGAATGCTAAAGTGTTTATCAAGCCTACCTTGTAACTCGCAACTCTAACAATCTTCTCACTTGCTAGCCTTAAGCCTGTAGAAATCTTTACAAATCTTTGTTGAATCAGATCCTTGTTTCTCTAAGACAAAGTTTGTATCTGTGTATTTAAATTACTGGGAACACTGTTTTGTTGGTCTCAGACAATAAGACCATTGGAAAGTATTACGCTAGATGAATACTTGCGAATTTTTTTGCAAATCCCAGGATATCAATCTATCAGTAGCAAAAAAAGAACCTTTAGGATCTGTACAGATTACAGCTTTGAGTTTATATGATGAACAAAAAGGTACTCAAGCTGCACAAACTTATACACTCACTTTGCATTGCACCGTATAAATCGCAGATTGCATTTTAAACTTGTACCACAAAGGTATATAGTCTGTATGATAATCCTGCAACAGCAAAAAGAACTCTGAATTCAGTCAACTGCACCGAGTTAAGTAATGAAACAGCATAAGTTTGTAGTGTTAAACTATAATACATATAGGTTCCCTTTGAACACTTAATTATTTTAAAGTGTTATGAAATCTTTTGTGATTATACTCGAGATTAAACATTAAGCAGGGAGGTCTATTCAATTCTCCTTATTTGTTGGATATTTTGCGAATTGAGTTCGGCTTGTGTTGGGGTTATATATATATATATCTTTTGAGGGTGGACTGAACTACTATGAATGAGTAGAACCGACCTGCCGCCGAAGCCAATAGAGACTTATTGCGGACTCCCTTTAAGATTGCGTTAATTTAAGATGCATGCCCCACC
>JAQGAB010001097.1:0-18841 GCA_034696565.1 Isotomurus graminis
AGAGGAAAGTGTATTTTACTTCGTTAGTAAATGAACAGGTATCATGTGCGTCATGTTAAGCAGCTAGTTGTTGTTTAAACACCATTTGTTCTAGAAGTTAATGCTTAAGCCGTGAGAGATATGTATTTAATAGAAAACTAAATTAATTAAAATTATGGCACTGGGGCAATGCGACACGCAGAGTCTTTTAGGTAATAAATAACTGCAAGCTGAATATCCAATTTTAAAGTGAAAGGAATACTTATGCATGATGAATTTGACTGCGACAGGCACCAATTAACACAGAAAAGACACATCAGAAAACATGCTACCTTAATTACTGATACAAAGAAAATGTCAAAAGGCCGAGAAAAATAGTTTAGCCTTATTTAGCCTTTTAAGTATGTATGTAAAAGCAAAAATGTGTGCCATAGGCATAAAGTGTACAGCCAGTTAGAATTGTAGAATTTTATATTTATATACGGTTATGATGATGATATTATCATCTCATTAAGACAAGCAGTGAGCCGTATCCACATCATGCTTTGTTTTTAAATTTTAAAAGACACGTTAGTATTAAAAGACCATGTAGTGGAGGGAAGTAAAGCTGTTGAACAATTCAGTGGTGGTAGTTCCGTCTTCCTTAAAATTCTTCCCTTCCTGAACTAGTGGAGCAGGACCAGGAACAGATAGTCCTCGCACCTGCTGCATGTTTTACCTTGTACGTCGTCGTCCTGTACAACTTCCCTGGAGAAAGCCATTACACTAATAAGTTGAAACGGCTACCTAGCTATCCACCCATATCATACTTATTCATCAATGAATTATAAAGTAATTCTGGACACATGTCAGGTTGGAAAACCGTAGCAAGTCAATCGGAAGCTGAAATAGCATTCGTTGAATTTTCCAACATCCGTTCCGGAATCGGAAGTCAGTCTTGTTTTTTCCTCCAGACCAACCATATTATTGACTTTTTGTGGCAAATTATCCGAAAAATGTTTTCCAACCTGACTCAAGCTTACCTTATCAACCTGGCAGGATAAATACACTAAGCACATGCAGGAAACTCACAGGTTCCTCTTTGAGCTGTTGCAGTCCATTAACTCTACACGTAATAATTGTTAGCCTGTGGTACACACATATCCATTTCCTCACACGCAATACACATGTAATGAAACAATATCAACCATATTTTTTACACATTTTGCCCGTTACATCATCTTCTACTACACTGTGATACATTATGCCCCTTTAAACAGCAACACTTAAAATAAACACAAGAGAATTAATGTAATATTATGCTTTGCTACTTGACAGACCTATCAATCAAGTAACAACTTACCAAGAAGTCTACAACGTTATCTTTACTTTCAAATAAGTCAATAATTCATCACGACTATTCAATTCATCACTTGCCAGCACTTAATCTGGCAATTAATTGTCTTAAAATCTTTCCTTGCATAAACACTGAGAGAGTGGCCAAGGAAGATCAATTTTCATTGAAGACCTCAAGAAACAATTGACTATATACAGACACTCTTAGCCGACTAATAGATGAGAGACTACGATAATTCCGTCTGAAAACAACTTTCATAAGACACCTCGTTGCACCTTAAGCATTATTTATATTATGGAGTAACAAGTAGCTTTACAGGAGGAGTGTAGTAGTAGTCACACATAAGTCTTTGATCTCCATATCTCAATCCGTTGATTGATCATTGAAATTAATTTAATCTAACTAAACCGTCTCTCTCTCTCTGTACTTTTACTTTCTCGAGACTTTTATATTCACTTGCATTGTGTGTGGACACAATATTTCTCAAATTCCACAGAGGACATTGTGTTTCGTATTACGGTCTTATCATTTCAAAGTGTGTGCCAGATAAATTGATATTCGCAAGTAAGGCAAGGTGTCTCAGGTTGTGAACAAACATATAAAATATACGCTGCTACACACTCTCTCTCTCTCCTCATTGTTATTATTATTTCTTCCTGGTGATTGACAGCACAGTAGCAGTTGTAGAACACTATCATCTAATACCATAAACATGAAACTTCCAAGTACAATGGACATTAAGAAATACTCAAACTCATGGCACATGGGCCGTGGTTCATCATCCAATTCTGTATTGACCTGCATATCATTTATCCACTGACTTCTTAAATTACACTCACAATTATTATTTCCACAATAACACCTCACCATTCTTCACTCTCTCATCTACACACAATCATCATAACAATTGTCATAATAATAATAATCCCTTCTCTACTGATTGATACGAGTCACACAATAATATAATGACGAACCATAACTCTATAGAATAATATACAGACAGGTGAACGACGAGAATAAAAGTATAATACATGTGGATCATTTCCTTCTTCCACTATTGTAATATTAATGCTTGGCAAGAAAGTAAAACTTTTTAATTATTGGATAATTTATGGGAGTACAATTTAGATGCAATTTGTAAACTATAACTTGCATGAAATTATCATGGGAAATGATTGTATGGAGTCTCGTATGAATTTGTCCAGCGTTCCTCTAATTGGAGTGGCGAGAAGGTGTGAGTAGCGCATCCTGTTGCCCACCGAGGAAGGCTGATGTGTCAGTTCAATTCATTCAAATTCACACGGAGGAACACTGACACGTCAAGCACAGGCCACTAAACATCCACAAACTCTGCCGGAACATCCTTCTCCTCACTAAACTGCTGTTTTTCACGACTTAATTAATTCCGTGTTTAACAATTTAAAAGTCGGGAGAATGTCTACCAGTGTGGGTGGCGTGATGGGGAAGTTTCTCGCGGAGTACGACTCCAAGACGCCAAAGAAGCTGAAGATTATTGATGCTTACTTGACGTACATCTTGTTGACGGGAATCATTCAGTTTGTCTACTGCGTCCTCGTCGGCACATTCCCGTTCAACTCTTTCCTCTCTGGGTTTATTTCTACAGTTGCGTCTTTCATCCTTGCAGGTCAGAGTTCATGCTGATTGAGTACTTTGTGGGAAATTTGTATGTGTGTATTTATACCGGTATTTCATATTTCAGTCTGCCTTCGAATTCAAGTGAACCCGGAGAACAAAAGCTTATTCAGTGACATCAGCCAAGAACGAGCGTTTGCGGACTTTATCGTTGCTCATCTTCTTCTCCATCTGGTCGTTATGAATTTCATTGGATGAAGGAAAATTAGGCGTAATTATTATTCTTGTACTTGTCTTACATTCACTGTTGGTAGGTGTATTTATATGCAATCAATATTGTTATTAAGGAGGGGTAGTGGGGTTGCTAATTTATAATTGCTAATAAGAAAGCTTTATCAATTTAAGGCCTTTGTTGGTTTTAAGAAAGGTACACCATGAAATAAACTGTTCAAACATATTTATTCATTACAATGAATGAAATTCATTTGGGTATGACTCGACCTTCACCACTGCATTTCATTTGATTTCCCTCTTGTGTAACTGTGCAGATCAAGATATTCAATTTATTGTTTCGTCCACGCTTTAACATAAAAATTATATATTGCAATAACTTATATTGAACAATACTTCGGACTAAACACAGAACAATTCGTATAAGATTAAAAACTTATTGTACTTAATTGCTCGGGTTTAATCAACTGATCGTATGTCTCCATTTTCTAAGGTTTCTTCATCGCTATTTTCAGGCGTCACTCTGACATTTTGATACCACCTGTTTGTAAGATCAGTCATTTGGCTTTGGCAATCCCGCAGCTCCTAAATTATATAAATCTGGTCAATAATAGAAGTCAACATCAACTGCATTTATTCACTCACCTGTTGTGTAAAACGACGGGTAAAGAAAGGCCTGAGGTACTTCAAATCCAGCCTCAGAAACGCGTTTAGTTTAGACAACGAAGGATCGAATTCCTCTTCCGTTAGCTCTGACAAGTGCTCGGAATCTATAGTTTGGCCCTGTGTATTCATAGATTTATCATTGTAGACAACCAGAAACACACCAGCTTTCATAGCTTCAATATAGTTTAGTCATACCATTTCTTTTGTTTTGCTCAAAGATACTTCAGCACTTTTCCGTCGACGGCTATTTCTTCGTCGCCTTGTTGATCGCGTGTCCCCTTGAACATACTGCAAAAACCGCATATGGCAGTAATGCTTACAGTTAACACACACCACATACATCTGGGTGTTATATAATATAAATAATTAATTATTAACATACCTTAACAATCGGCATAGTCAAACCACCGAATACTAAAGTTGTGAATAATACTATAATCAGCGTGGTTGTAATGATTACTTGACGCGTAGCAGTCTCGAATTCCAAATGAAGGCTTAGGGCGTAGGCAATCGCACCTCTCAAACCTGCAAACATAATCATAATTCGTAAGACTTATTCTTAGGAAATAATGAGGTAATCCGATGCTAAAATATGTCTACTAAACTCACCTGAGAACCACATCACGAACATCATCTTATTAGTGATCTTGTGAGTCCTAAACTTGTTGACCACCGTAGCTAGAGGGAAGATATTGAGAGCTCTTCCAAGCAGGCATAAAACAATGCTCCAAATTATTAGAGCGGTTTCAATTTGATGATGGAAACTGAATATTGCCAGTCCCAAGTAAGCGAATACACATGTTTCTAAAACATCAAACAAGAGTTTAAAAATAAGAGCAGAAATACGATAGACAGAAATCCCTACCGGCAATAAAGGCCAAAGTTCGCATAGTTTGCTGCATTGTAATTTGAGTAATAGGAGACAGATTGAAGTGGGTGTAGTGTGACATTCCAATCCCACAAAAGAGAATAGCCATTATTCCAGAAAGGTGAACACCTTCCGCTAAAGTATAAGGCCCATAGGTGAAGATGAGCATCATCCCAAACTCAAGCGATGGATTTTTACGAAGGTCGATGTGCTTTAAGAGAAGTGCACTAGTCAAGGCACAAGCTACGCCAATCGCAGCAGAGGCGAAGAATAGGAAACAGAAGTTGTTTAATCCTTGTATAAGTGTGCTTGAAGATTCAGAGTTAAGCTGAAGAACAGTTCTATAAAAGTCAGTGCACACTCATCAATTACACTCTGTCAATAAAAATGTATTGAAAGTATGACTTACGAGGTCAACACGATTGAAACTGCATCATTAAGAATACTTTCACCAAAAACTAACATGTTCAGAACTGGATCAACATCCAACGCTGTAAAAATAGCTAACGTAGCTACAGGATCCACAGCTGATATTAAAGATCCGAAAGCAAAACTTTCAACAAAGTTAAGTCTGTATACTATATCGGCCTGAAAATAATTGTGAATTCAAAGTCACAGAATTTAAAAACAAATACAAAAAGTAATGAAGTTAACATACGAGTCCCAGAAGATACACTCCACCTCCTATCACTAGCGCATTGATCACAGTGCCAATTACAGCAAAGACGCATATGCTTCCAATATTTTGGAAAAAGTTTCCCTGAAAAATGGAAGAGATTAGTGAATTTCTCTGAAATTTTCCTTCGTGCTAGCTTCCGTAATACCTTGTGTAAATTATATCCCGATTCGAATATGATAGGAGGAAGTAGAACCAAAAAGAACGCGGTGGGAGACAATGCTTCTTCTTTCTAAAAGTTGAAATGATCATAAATCGCACCTTGCACTGCACACATTTCATGAATTTTAGGCATTTGTGAACGTACCTGCCAATTTTTGAAATCCGTATTTCCATCCGAAAGCAGTTTGAGAAAAAGACCGATCAAAGCACCTACATAAAAAGCCCAAGATTTTCATTCGAGATACTACCAATTGATTCCCCATATGAAAGAGATTTATCATTATTATATTAGGCGTAGTACCGAGAAATATCACTACTATACTTTCAGGAAGGTACTTCAAGTTCGTTTGGATCATCACATGAATTGAAAGAATGCATATTCCTACAGGGACAATAAATCAATAATTAAACATTATAACAAGTTTACAATCATCATCATTGTGGCATTTTGCATATTAAGCTCATGAATCCACACCTAGTACAGCCAGGACGAAAAAGATTGCCATTGAGCTGGAGTGTTCCTGCTCTGCCGACCCTTTCTCCGGAAGACCTCCAGCGTCCGCTGACGGGCTCGGCGACGGGGATGCCAATGGTGGAGCAACTCTAAAAATTAAAATCAAATGTTTATCCTGTCAAAAATAACTATAATTTGATTTAAATCTTAAACTAACCCCTGACTCGTATTATGGAGACCTGAGGCTCCTGGAATGCTTTCACCTCCATTTCCTCCACTGCCAACTTTCCCCTGAACTGGACTAGAACTGGTACTTTTGACATCAGTTGCATTAACACACAAGGCACATTCCAAACTCACAATGATTAGGACTAGAGAAACCACTACTGCTTTGCAGCTTCTTCTGCACCGAAATACGCTTTGTGCACTTTGACACAAACTTTCCGGAAAAATGACTCGTTTCTCCATGTTCCCATCATATGGAACAACTCAGATGTAAATATTCACAGAATTCGAAGAAAGCAATGATATCCAGTAATATCCATTCAACAGGGCAGGAGAAAACTTTCTCCTGCAGAGTCACCAAAACAAACTCAAACTTCGGTGTGCAATGGGATGGGACACGTTTGCTACCCGACCTTGGGAATGGTAGTACTGTGTGCTGCATAGGATTGTGTCTCACTACGCCCCACTTTTGGCGCCACTCCCAAAAATTCAAATAAAGCATTTCCTTTCTTTCTGCGCTGCTGCTTACTTGCAGCTAATTTAAATTGGTAATAATTGAATTAGCGCGGAGGGGAGTTTGACGGCGCGCGGTGGAGAGATGTCCAGCGAACCAGAAGCGACGACACCACCACCGCAGCAAGTCCCACTGATTCTTTTACCATCAATGAAGGGTGCTGTTCCCGCTAGACCTGCCCATCCTTCGTCTGGACACAGGTCACGCAAAGAGAAGCTCGTGTTACGTAGGTGAGTGTGGTCGTAGAACAAACCTTGTTATTATTGAGTATTATTGTTACTTTGTGTTTGTTGGCTTTAGTTTTTCGACGGATATTGACGGAAGTGGTGACTTTTCGGAGCCGAAGTTGATCTCGTCGGACACCACTTTTAAAAATGCGTCGAAGAGTGCATCTCGCAGTCGTCGAGCTTCTAGTGCACCTGATCATTCGAATAAATCAACTATGGATGATGGGGAAATTGATGTTGTCAGTCCTGAGGGAGACCAAGACCAGTCAATGTCTCCTGAGGATTCTCCACGTAAAGATGAAAGCACAACAACACCGGTGGTGAAGTTTAAGGATGAAGTGGATGCTGTTGATGGGACGAAAACAAATGCACTTCCTGAAGGAGGCCGCAATCAGGCTCAGCCAAAGGGAACCTCAACTGTAAAGTCGACAAAGAAAAGTCCTGTTCGAAGGCGACTACAATGGCCGTACCATCAACAGAAATCTTCTACCCCTACAAGCGCTATAAAAAGAACATCCTCGGATTTGGCAGGACGTAGGAGAAACCCTCCGAAGCCTCTCAAGTCCATTTTGAAGAATCCCCTGTTTAAAGTTAACAAGTTTGCACCCGTGAGAGAAAAACTAGTTCCGCCTATCGTTAGTCAGCCAGCATCTGTGCCTCTTTTGCAGCCTCAACCTCCCAGACCATGGACACTAAAACGACGACTTACTAAAGCCCTCCATACACTTTTGAACTCAGAGCCGGACCAGCCGGATGTTCCTCCTAAGAAAGAACGAAAAGAAGAAGGGCGGAAAAGTGGGGAAAGTGGATTGAATGCTTCCCTTCCAGTAGGAGTTGAAGACATGATGGAAGACGGAACGTTGTCCAACGTCGTTTATAGTCTCATTAATCGTATGGCTCAAGTTGTGGAAGAAGGAGGAAAAGAGAACAGCACCATTCTTAAAGTTCTTAGAAAACGAAGGAAAAGATGTGGACAAGATGAGGAAGCTGGCGGTCCCTTTTTGATGGGAGTAGTGTTAGAGGAAGGTGGAGGTGATTCATTCCCTCGCTTTACACCTGAAGAAGTAAGAGCTTTCGAGACTTTAGTGGGTTCATCGCACAAGTTTAATGTAAGTGCGGAGGAGGCTGAGTTGGCGGAGCTGTTTGTGTCCCTTATGGAAACTGAGATGCGTCTTATGAGCCTTAAAAAGAAAAGAATCAAGAGGGATAATGTGGAAGATGGGAAGAAAGTAGTTGTAGCTCAGGTAATACCTGTGAATAGTCGATGGGAAGAGACTCAAAACACTCACGGACTTTTTATTACCGTGAACGATTTTGTGGACCTCATAACCGTAAGTTCACAACTCACTACTGTTCAGCTGATAGATTCAAAGATAACGTCGTTTCATGTCATGGATTTTATTTTTGTACTTAGAAAAAGAAACGTGATGAATTAAGTGAAGAGCGAATCTTACGGAGAGGAGTTCGTCATACAAGATCTCCAAGGGTTAAAGAAGAATCTTTCAGCGAAGAACCTTTGGAAGATGAACTACTTTACTTATTAGAAGAATCTAAAGTGAAGGGGAGAAATGATACCCTTGTCCTTCGATCAGGAAAAGAGGTCCTGCGACGAGAAATATCTACTGCCAGTCTTCTTACCCCTCCCACAGTTTTAAACGTTCCAATCACTGACAGTGTCAGAGGTATTGTCATGAATAACTAGAATATTATAGATTCGACACGTGCAAATGTTTAATAATTAATTTTCATTTTGTTAGGGGAGAAAAACAGTATTATGTCCACTGAGGTACTCAATGATGATCTACTCTTCACCGATCCTGTAGATGAGAAGGTACTACAAGACACTGGACGCTGTATTACTACAGGGCGATCAACAATATCGCGTCCTCTTGGTCACTGGTCTCCGCCGTCATCTCCTTCTTCGTCTACTGCCTCATCAATCTCATCACCATCGCACAGTAAGTGCATTACATACGGCAGTTTGTATTGAAACGACCCAAATGCTGCATCATTTGATTCTTTTAGGTGGAGTCGAAATTAAAATAGCAGGGGGTTCGGGTAGAAAGAAGCGGTACTCTCGCCATCAACATGCACAAATTTGTCCTCCATTCGATAACAATAATTGCAGCTTTGGAGACCATTATTGTTCTAACACTAGGGCGTCTGGATCCCGGTTTTGTCTGCAGCACGTTGAACAAGGCTCTACTCTCCATTTCGATAGATGTAAGTACGTAAAAGGAGTACGGGAATGCGGTCGTTTCATTCCGAAGACGCAAGCTCAGACAGTGTAAGCTCAGTATCAATTTCCGTAAAGTATGTCGGGTTTTAACAATAATTTTTCCTAATAGATTTTGTGACATGCATGCAAGAGCAATTGCAATAGCACGTCATAAGAAGATGAGGAAGATGCAAAATAAAGACATGACGCAAGGTCTGATTGAGCACATGCAGTGTAATCTCGATCGATTACAAGGTCGTGTTATGGAAGAGGACGGCAATGGTAAGGTACGAGTCCGAGAGGCTTTGTGGGCAGATGAAAGGGAAGCGCTTAACAACTCTTCAGACTCGGATGATGAGGATGAGGGAAAACCAACGGTTGCCGACTACGCTCCAGCTCAAGGAAGTGAAGACTCTGATTTCGATGAAGATATCGATTTGGAGGAAGGCGATCGTGACTACAACGCACTCAAGTACGTGATTCCGGATTTGTTCTGCCCTTTAGTCTCAACAATTCTTTTGAATCTTTACACCATTATTTTCCATTTCTCTAGACATGCGGGTTATTACTCTGTTAAGGAGATAGCGAAGGTGCATAGGTTCAAACTACGTTCTCTTAGACGCCTGTATAAACGACAATTGGAACTCCTTAAGCGAGAACTATACCTAGGGAGACGCGAATACCTCCGTCACATCTTTTCTCTGAGAGACCGCCACCTGAACTTCACAACTGACCCTAATTATATTTCAATCGTTGACCGTGAGGAAGTAAATGAGGCCGTCCTAGATCGAGAAATGAAAGTTCACCAACAGACAAAAGATCTCCTTAAGAATGGAAGAGTAAGAGGAAACCGTGCAGTGTGTCAGCTACGAGTGATGAAAGCCCGACAGAAGTTGCTGGCAGGTGCTACTGGATCAAATACGCTGACAATCAATGATGAAGGTGTAGACGAACTGGACATAAAGTTTGAGGGGAGGGGAATTGGGAAACCCAAATATACTGTCTGTGGGGTTCTAAATCGAAATGGAGAAACCTGTGTCCGCAGTCCACTTCCTCTTGCAAGATACTGTCTCGAGCACATAACTCAAGTCCGTTAACTAATCCATTATTTTATTTATAAATGTTAATTTTGTTTGTAAAGTTTGAATTGTGCAATATCTTAGGACAAGCATGTGAGACTGTTTGGCGTTTGCGGTTTTCCATTTGGACCGGATGTAGACGATGTGTGCAAAGTAACTACGTTATCAGAAATGGAGAAGTTTGGGTGTGAAATGCACAGACTACCGATTCCTCCGAAGATTGTTCCATTCCCACCGGCTGAAAAAGATGATAGAAACGAAGATGAAGAGGCTGCTTCAATGGAAGAGTTAGACAAGTTATTACGAGACGTAGCAAGTGACGATGAGGACAATGAATGGGATGAGGGAATTCAAGGGCAAAAACCGAATGCTGAAGACGAGGATGAGGAAGATGATGCGTCCAAGGTTGTACAATATGAAGATAAATGGGACGTGTTGGATTGATAGTTTTCATACTTGTATTTTAAATTTTCAGGCGATGGTGCGAGAAATGGAAGAGCTGGTTGGTGATGAAATTGTTGGGATTGAGCACTTCAAAGCGGTTGTCGAGTATCTACAGAAAAAAGGGGTTGTTGTTTCTGACACGGAGGAAAGTGACGACACCGATGAAGAACCCCCTAGTTCTGCGCAACCAGGAGATCATATCCTCACAATTCAAAACTAAAATATAGTCAATTTATGTAAAGAAAGAAAAAAAGTTGGCCAAGCGTCATCACGACTCCGGCCATTAGGGTCAATGATAGTTAAATTGTTCAGAAAGCATGTCTGCCATCGTACATGTATATAGATATTTAAGAAAGAAATGTATTGTTATTTTCAGAGCTTTTAAATAAATTCACAGTGGTGATTATTATGATCATGTCATGTTTTGACTTACAAACGCAAGTTCCACAATCGCTTGTATAATCACATCACGTTTCTAGTCGCTCCACACTAATAATTAGGTAACTTGAACCAGCGATGCAGGCCTACCTGTCTTTTATGTTCTTTTGAGCTTCAGATTATCCAGATTGAACCGAACCAATTGTATGGTGATGGGGATGGGGAAGCAACTACGTGAGTAGGTTTTATTTTCGACCCTCATGTCGTAGTTCGATCGTCATCATTGCCATCACGCAACAACTTACGCACGAGTTGCAGTTGTATAAGTCCTATTCAATGATCACGCTTTGCTCTAATTTATAATGCTGTTCAATTGTTAGGCGTACCTGGACAACCTGGAACTGATCAGTTGTAAACTTTCACGATTTTAGCCGTGCCGTGCCGCCGTGCATGCAATAGACACTAGACAGTGAATAGAATAGTTATAAATTCTAAATTACGTAAACAGGAGGAAGTACCTAAGTCTCGCATGTAGACGAGATAAGATAATGCGGTGACAAATTGTTATAAGTAATACTCCCTGGACATTACATTTTCACGCCATTAAGACTGCCGACTCGCAAGAATTGCATTATTGCATACAACAAAATTGCAGGATGAAGGGAATCTCAATCTGCCTCCTCCCTGTCCTTCTCGTTGTCTCATACTCTGCTGTGGTACTTCCCCTTAATTATAACATTTATTTTACATTAATTAGTAAATTCGTATAAACATTAACTTAGGTTCTCACCCATATAACTATTAAGAACTACCTACCTACACGTCAATTCTAAACCATGTTTTTTTATTACAGGTGCAAGGAGAAACTGACACCACCACACCTACTCCATCAAACAGTACATCAGAATCAGGTCTTCTAGCAACTATTGCAGGAGGATGTTTCTGGGGCATCGAGCATAAGTTTAAACACAAATTCGGAAAAGGAATTATCTCAGCTAAGGTAGGATATACTGGAGGACAAAAAGAAAATCCTACATATGACGAAGTGTGCGCTGGAACAACCGGTCATGCTGAGGCAGTCCAGTTCGAATACAATCCGCAGGAAGTGACCTACGAAGAACTCGTACTGTTTCTCTGGAGGATTCACAACCCGACCACACTTAATCAGTATGCTTAATTAAATTGTCCTCAAGGAACGAGTTTGTAACGCTTGATTATTAATATGTAACTGAATTTACAGACAAGGAAATGATGAGGGAACGCAGTATAGGTCTGCCATATTCTACCACTCCGATGAACAGAAACAAATTTCTCAGCGCGTTTTAGAGGTTGTAAAGCCGAAATTCAAGGACCCTATTGTCACTGAGATAGTTCCTGCGACCAAATTTTATGATGCTGAAGAAAAGCACCAGGACTATCTGGACAAAAACCCCGACGGTTACTGCAACCATCGTATGTATTGGTGATGAAGGGTCTTTAAGAATTTACTATCGTAATTAATTGAATGCAACTTAACTTCACATAGCCAGTTTCTGTTTTTTGTGCGCAATAAAAAATTATATTTGATGGGTATTATAAAAAATAATTACAAATATGCAAAGACTTAACATTACTGGGTTGACTTATCATGACCAAGCGCCAGTTCCCTGCGTACTTCGTCCTCGTAAAGTCTTCTGCCGCTGCTTCGTCTTCCGAGTTCCTTGCATCGCTCTCATCCCCACTCGTCCATTCAAAATGATAAATGACTTTATCGTTAGTGTGTCAGTCAAGTATATTTTACATGTTTAACTTTATTAGCATTCTAAGTCGGATACACGTGGGATACGTAATGTCTCATGAAGCTCATGCTGGCAACTCGTCTTCGATTATTTGCGTGTGATTCACTCTTACTTTTACTGTTTCCTTTGGTCTTTGAAACAGACAAGGTAAGTTCATTTGCGTTCAATTCAGCCCGAAAATCACAACGAGGACACTTGAAGCTTTCCTTCCCAGCGATAACTTCTAAACATGGATGCTTACCCAGTATTTTGCTATTAGGAAATTCATGGGTTCGAAGATAATGCGTCCCCAGTTTGCACAGAGCTGGACGTTTATTTTCAACCTTTCTACTTGGTGTTTTATTTGAACACTCAGGAACCGTCGATGCAAAGTTGCAATTGTCAGCAGGGCAAGTAAAACTGTCTACGCCTTCTGTTCTAGCAGAATCACTTCCACCACCAGTCGCTGTCACGTCATCAGCCACTTTGGTGTTTTCATGCTGATCAATACAATGTCTTGAAAGAATGTTTAACGCGTCGTTTTCTCTTGCCGCAAGTCTGCGAGTATCAGAAGATGAAGCGCCTGGTCTGATGAATGATTTGAAGGGACACAAGGTACACTGGTAGAAGCGGTCATCGTTGTTCACATCATCACATTGGAAGTCCCTGCGCTTAATAGGATTATGCTGAGTTGTGTAGTGACTATTAACCCCATTCTTGGCATTTGACCTGGTACGATATGCATCTCCTGCAGAATTTCGCTGATCATACGGAACACTAAAGGGGCACTTCGGGCATTCTATTCTGCCAGTCGAAGGAAGTCTTATATTTGTTTCTACTTCAGAAAGATCATCATCATCGGTTTCATTCCCAGGCAGCGTGAAAGCAGTGGAAGTGGGAACAAGTTCCACGAGACTTTCTTCAGCAGTGGAAGATTTCACATGAACTTCTACCTCTTGATAATACTCCTCCTCATTAGGTCCCACTTTGTACGAAATCATAGCCACAGTAGGAAGATTAAGATTTGTTGACGTTGGCGTGGGTTTTGGAGGTTTAATGTAAGTCTTGTAGTCTGAAAATACATCAAACGCAAGTCAGTGAAGTCTGTTAAAAAGTAATTTGATTCTAATTAATCATTTTACACGTACTTTCAATCACAGGATCCTTAAACTTGAGCCACACATCTTCACACTTAAGTTTCTTGCCGAGAGAGTCTTCCAATTCCTCCAATTCCTCAGAACTTTCGCTTAGGATTTTTGCCATTCCTTGCGCCTTCGACTTGATTCGCTCCTCCAACGACACAACTTGTGCGTGTATCTTTATGACATCTTTGACTACTCGGACGCATCCTTTACAAAACTGAAAGTCTTTGCACACAGCAAATACCTTCTTGAAATTCCGAGGTGGGAGTAGCCAGTATGAACACAACTTGTTCCATGAATCTTCCTCTTCGTCAAATATTCTCGACACTGATGACTTATTGTCTCCACCCGTCGGGGAAGAACAAATGAGGCAAAGTAGCTTTTCCGCGTTACTCATCCTTTCTTCTTGTGTCGGTGGTTGTGACTGTGAGAATCGTCCCGGGCGATCGGAGATTAATACGACACTTTGACATCTGCAACATATTAAAAGATTAAACATTAGAACTCCTTAAGCACGGACATTCACGCGGACGATCTAATGATATTTTTATGCATCTTACATTACGCTGCAGCGAAGGAAATTATTTTCTAGACGGCTTTTGAACGCTTGAATTAAGGCGTAAACGTAAAGTACTTACCGGTTTGTTGACAAGAGGTCCCGTGTAAACTCTTCGGTTTATTTTGCATGTGCCTTTAATAAGATTCCTGCGTCCCTTCAGCGGGTATTTTCAGAGGACTCATAGATGAAGATGAAGCATCTCGTGTTTCCCTAATCGTCGGTGGTGGTGGAAAACAGCTGAGTGGCTGTCTCGCTAAAAACGTCTACCTCAGTCAGTAGGAGTCTCAGCTTCTTCTGTCATCACTGCCAACTGCCAAGAAGTCTCTGAAAGTGTCTACTACTAGTACGTCACTTCCAGGGACTTTTACTGCACTGGACAAGTGACCTGCTTTTGTACTTTGCTCAGCAATGGACGAGTTGAACATGCAATTAAGCCAGATGAGGGGGGCACTGTTAGTGGCTGCTGAGGAAGATCGACCGGCCCTAGAAAGTATCATTAAAGATTTGGAGGCTCTCGTTGGAGGTCACGAGGCGGAGGTCCTGATGACTGATGAGTCAGAAGGAGGTGACCCAGTGAAAGGCTCTGAAGATGAGCTCGACGAATTCAGTCGATTTCAGGTTTAAACTTCGTAAAATCCCCAGTTTGTCATTTGTCCTTGCAAAGTTAAACTGGTTATTCTAATTTACTAATTTTCAGGCGGAAATAGCAGCGTTGGAAAGTGCTGAATCATCGGAGGGTGGAGGGACCAACAGCGCGACGGTGGAAGAAGAAGAGGACAAAATTGAACCAAATGAGACCAACATCTCAAACGAACTGGCAGCGTTAGATGGAATGAAGGTAGGCTTTAAACGGTTTCGGTTATCGTTTTTAAAATTATGGCTACTATAATAATGGTTGCTTTTAGTGCCTGGCACCTCATCAAGAAAGCTGGGGACAGATTGGATTCTATCCAGCAATGATATCGCAAGTCCTGGGTTCAGGTCAGTGATTTCAATTATTTGTTGCAGCTGTTACTCGGACAGTTCTGACACGACTCTCTATGCATTCTATAAGCTATCAGTTTAATAATTTCGTATTTTCGGTAGACGGTATCAGCATTGAATCTTCTACAGATGAGTTCAACACGATGGATTCGATATTAGTGAAAGTTGTGTTCCTGCAGCCGGTTGTTCGAAGTCAAAGACTGTGTCCATTTTACCAAGAAGATAAGTGTAGGTTTGATGACGCAGACTGCCGCTTTTCTCACGGAGAAGTAGTACCGCTAGTGAAACTAAGGGAGTACAGGTAACTTTCGTAATTAATTATTTATGACTATATTTAGAATATCTCCAATGAATTTTAATATTTTAAGCGATCCTGACTATTCTCAAATCATTCCTGGCGCAAAAGTACTCGCTAAATATTCTGATGAACTATGGTACAAAGCCACAGTTACAAGTGAGTTTAACTCAACAACAACATTTAATTAATTATGCCGTGATTTTCTTCATAAGAAATAACTGTGTTTTATGAAGAGCTGACCAGTGAAGGAAACTGTGAAGTGGAATTCGATAAGGATAACGAAGCTCATGAATTAGCCATCCATGAAACTATCCCAATTAATTCAGAACAGACTAGTGGCAGTGGCTGTTCTTCAGATAATGATGACGTTGAAGATAGCAATGCTGAAGAAGAATCTGTAACAGAAATATCGTCAGATGAAATTTTGAAAGTGAAAGCTACAGAGACTCTAGGTGACTGGGAAAAGTACACCAAGGTACTTTTCACAATAACTTGATGTATTGTCATTTAAATATTACTCTGTCTGACATTCATTGTTATATTTTGTTGCAGGGATTCGGATCCAAGTTAATGCTTCGTATGGGTTACGTCATGGGATCCGGCCTTGGAAGAAAGTCGGAAGGGAGGATCGTACCAGTCGATGCTGTAATGGTCCCTCCAGGAATGTCACTCGATAAATTCATGAATTTAAAAGAAAAATCCGGAGGCAATTCTAATTTATTTAGCGTCGAGAAAAAACTCAAGAGAGCAGAGAGAAAGCATGCAGCTATGGAGCAAGTGTTAGCAAAACAGAAGCAGAACTCTGAAACTGTGTTTGAATTCATAAATAACAAATTAAGTGGTCATCATCACAAGCAGCAAAATAACCACCATTCTCATCACAAAAAACACAAGGAGCCCCAAAGTAATCTTAATAAAGAGTCATTACTGAATCTAAAGAAGAATATGCTGCATGTAGGAGAAAGTATGAAGAAAGTCAACAAGGACATACGAAAAGTACAAGAATCTATAAAGAGAGTTGAAGGAAGAGACGCTGTAACTGTATCGAAAATGAAGGAAAAGCTATTATCTCTACAAAATGAACGAGACAATTTACTTAAGATAGAAAGCAGTATTATGAGGGAACAGCGCAATAGGTCGGATAAGAAGAAGTTAGTTGAATTCTGATAAAGAAAATAAAGTTTCTTATGAATAAGTTTGTACATATGGATCATCACATTTTGTGGTGTGAGTGTTGGATGAATGAGACTTTCTCCCGCACACGGAGTGAGCGAGTGAGCACAGTACCAGACTCCTCGGGAATTTCCTCATAAACAAACTACTTTCCCTGCTGAACAGACGACCTACTTTCTACTTCTAAGCCACACGGACCAGTCAATTCACTTTCACCTGAAAGGTACCTCTGTTTTATCGGAGGCTGACGGAACTGTAGAACGGTAATCTTGGGCTTCACGAAGGAACAATGTAAGAACTAATTCCATATCATGTACTGATCCAACCATAAACCAATCTATCTGAAACTTACGTGCGTGTCTGTTGCAGTTATTATTGATTCATGTATGGTTCATTTGAATTGAATAGCATTTCCATGCCGGTGGACTTAATTTCTGCGGGAGCAAGACTACTGGTATAGCTATGGTTGGGACATGATCGAGGTTAACACTCAAGGGCCTGGAGGAAGCTAACCTTCTCCAGTTAACCTTAGTACAATTTACAGTTCCACGAAAAATATCTAGTTACGGCAATGGAGTATCCGTCAACTTCCTTCTCCACCCAGGGGTTTGCCGGTGGACCCACGTTAAGGCAAACAGTGACTTCCAACGTGGATTACACAGTTACTAATGTACGACAGTACATTGATGAAGTAGAGGTAGCGTATACGCTTAATTTTTTATATGGAACACAAATTTTCAAAAAGTTATTCATAATTGTTATTCTTGATTTAAACAGATTTACTCCACGTCACTGATCCACACAATGCGACAGAAAATCATCCTTTTATATGAATCGTCTCTAGAGTGGCTCAACTCTTTAGATAGTTATGAGAATCTTGTGGCCCTAAAGGACTCCATCAGCACAAAATCTGACGAATTAATCGCCTTTTTGAGATCTCACGACTTCCACGTGCGTATTCATACTTGCTTTGAAAGTCTTCAAGGCCTTATGTACAAAGAGGGTATGTATTCTAAGGAATAGCAATTTTCAATCGTAATCGAATGAGCATTTTGTAACTTTCTATTTACTGACTGCAGTTAGCAAGCAAGCTATAATGTTCGGGTGTGGAGGACTTCTTACAGGAGCTTTGATAGGAATCTGTGTCGGCTACACTGTTCGTAGTGGCTCAGGTTACCGTCAGTTGTCCAATGGAGGTCCCAGCAATTATCTAATGCGAGCTATTTTATCAACCAGTTCTAGGAGGGGATTAGATGTAAGACACATTTTGCAGTCGCTGACTGTTTCGATGTAACATAAAGAATGAACATTCACATTGTGCATTAATTTGATTGCCTTAATAACAGGGAATTACATTATCCGCCGTACCTACACCTAAAGTTGTCAATTCAGACGATGTTGTGATCCAAGTCAGAGCTGTTGGTATCGACATAATTGATACAGAAATTGCTTTTGGATATGCACATAAGCTTAGAGCTCAACTAGGATTTTCCAAGGTGTGATACCATTACGAGATGTCATTATTTCCTTCAATATTTTCGCACATTTCGACATTTTGTGATCTTACAGATAGCCGAGCCATTTGTGCTAGGGAGAGAATGTTCTGGGATAGTAGTGGATGTCGGAAGCCAAGTACAATCTGTAGAAATTAATGATCGCATCTGGGCGTATCTACCTCTGTCGTCCTCACAAGGGTTAATGTCTGAGTATGCCGTAGTCCCAGAAAAGTATGTTGCATTAAAGCCAAGCAATATTACCCACGAGGGAGCGGCTACTATGCCATATGCTTTCGTCACTCTCTGGGAGCAAGTTGTCGAGAAGACTGGTCTTTCGCCTCAGGAAGCCAAGAATAAGCGGTGAGTGTCTTTGCTTTGTGAT
>JAQGAB010001098.1:0-18828 GCA_034696565.1 Isotomurus graminis
TATCCTTTGCCAAACTCACTAGAACGATCCAACGCTTTCCGACTTGTGTTTGGAGGGTGGATACTTCTTTCAGTAATATTTACTAATTCGTACCTCAGCAGCACAATAAAAGCCCTCAACTCTCCACTGCCATACGAACACCTGAACACTTTCAAGGACATAACGTGTATGCTGGATACGCCGGTTCTACAAGGGAACTTCCTACTGAACCATATCACAGATTGGCTGGAGTTGAATCAATTTTTCAGACGTGGAGGGAACGAAATAATACATCGATATCTACCAAAGCGATATTTAACAAGTTACAATGAGTATCACTCACTACCAAAACCACGTGAATGTTTTTCACTTCTTTCCCTTCCCGACGGTAACGCTGAATCAGAATTTGCAGACAAATCCACGCTCAGAGAAGTGTGGTTAAGTACCTTTATGAATATGATGATAGAAGCCCTAGGTTTTTGGATAGACAAATTACAAACTGGCCATTCCACACACGCCCAGGTTCGAAATCATACAAAGAAAATAACTGTAATCAATTTATATACTCACTTTCCACCTTTACAGCATACCGCCAGAAACAAACTGCGGATTCTTCTGAGTCTTCATCATTTCCAGCATAGACGGGTTCCTCGGACGTTTGTCTTTGGAAACGCATATGCCAACAAGGAAACTCTAATAGAAGAGGAGATTGTCCAGTGTCGAAAATCGGTGTGGATTGAGAGACGCGAAGAACTGAGAACACATGCTGACTACATTCGCAGGAAATACCCGTGGATAATTTTTCAAGAGTCAAAAGAAGAAATATTCACTGGGTTATTTGGTTGGAATGTTTTTAATTCTGGTGACTCAAGGTTCTTGGAGAGACTTAAGCGCATCGTGGAGACTGGAATGTATCAAATCATCACGAAAATCACATCATCTTGTAGTCACCCCGATCGATTGAATGCTACGGATCATATTAAGTCCAAATTAGTTAAACTAGGCAGATGGCTCCCTGTAAAACTCAACGGGAGCATTCAAACTGTTTTCATTATTTTTAGCGCTCTAATTTGTTTTTGCTTATTATTCTTTTGTGTGGAATCTAACGCTGCAGGGAAACTCTATTTTATTATTGTACTGATAAACAAAATAGAGTTCAAGAAACTAATATCATCGATTTGCTTAAACAACTTGTTCAAACCTCTGTACAGGTTTACAACAAAATCAAATCCAGCACGAAGTTTAGCTGTTGCTATCAGGGTTCGGCATTCAACTCGTTCCGAAATGATTTCGGCACAAATGAAATAATGCCGACTCTCTTTGACTTAAGATAACATGTAATTGTGACGTTTGTTATTGAAAAATCTTTAAATTAGTTTCGTTGAATAAGTTTAGCTGTATATAACAACTAACAACATTAAATATTGTACATTCCTGAGCTGCTCACCCTACTCCTGTCTCAGCTTGTCTTTGTCATTTACTTCTGCTTAATACCCCCAGTAACCATACACAACTGCAAAACTACATTCTGAATCAATTAAAGTCTCAGCGCAAAAAAACCGTAGTTGCAAAGTTCGATTTGAAACTCCTTCTGTCGGTCTGTCTGAAACAACATCAAAAGATGTTTTTGTAAGCTGGCTTGGTAACCTTTCACACATCAATTGACATTAACCCGCAGCTGAGCCTGGCTTCACGAAAACATCAATAGATGTGAATCCACGTCAATGGGTTAAACGTTCATCATATCTCGTCATTCTGCAACTTAAAAATAATACTACTTGACACAAATCAAAAGATTTTTTATGATTCAATAACCATGTGGCAACATTATGTATTGCTTCATTACTCATCACCCGTGACCATACTGCTCTGTCCAAAATACGAACCGAATTGAATGACGAACCGTTCGGCAGTTCGTTTTATTCAGGAAACTGACACGTTCCTGATAATGAATTATTATTTCTTCTACTTTGTGAGATGGATGACGTTCTTGCAGACAGAAAAATTACTCGTGACAAACGCTGATTAAATGTTGAAGATATGGGAATTTTACGTTTATTGTAAACTCAACATAACTCATGCAAATAAATAAATATATGTGTATTTACCTTACAGTATCGAATAGATTCGTATAATATCACCATGTGACTTATTTTAATTCAGGGACACTGAATTCCACAGTAAATCCCGGTCCAGTGATGTTGTTCTGATCAGAAGCCAACAAGAACAGAATGGGTTCATCATTAAAATAGTCTCGAGATGCGTCGTTATTGCAAATTCTGTGAACAAAATATTCCACTTATAAATAAATGCACCCAAAATCAAATCCTACATCTTTCCATATAAAATGCTTAAACTCACGTATCCACGTATCGCCAGCCAAGAGCCCAATTGAAAATATACACATCCACAAAGTCACAACAATTACACGAATCATCCAACCCTTTCAGTGTGTAGTTAGCCTTAATATTATCAAACACGCCTTCAAAACTTGTAAACCCAGGAACGTAGACAAATGCTGAGAACTCATTCTCCATATAAACTCCTGTGGAAGGATATTCCAGTCTCGCATTAGGAACATCACTGATCATTTGATGATTGGAAACATAACTATTCGGTGACTCCATAAGTCTTTGAAACGCCAAGATAAACCCTTCACCCTCAATACTTCCTCTGCTAAAGAAGGTCACCACCGCAATTTGTGCTGTCAAAATTCTATTCCATCCAACATGAATGCTACAATACAAAAATTCCAATTAGCCACAAGCGCATTAGCAATCAAGAAATCAATCAAACTTACAATTCATCACTTTCGTGTATAATCCCATCAGCAGTTCTTGAAAACGCAGTAATTTGCACTCCATGGGATCCAGACGTCCAATAGTAATCCCCATAAATCAACTCAAAATTCACAAGGAAAGCATCCGGAATCTCAACAATCCACACACACCTTTCATCCTTCCCATGAGCTGTTCCGTTCTTGTACGAAATGTAACCTGATTCAGCTCTAATTACTGATCCACAGGGTGTCTCTTCAATAGGAGCTTCAGTTGTTGGTGGGGCTTGTGTAGTCACAATTACTTGATCATTCGGGTAGTAAACTCCCTGGAATCCAGTTTCAGTTGAATTCCCAGATTCCCCGTCCGTGAAGAAAGCCAGTACGAATTTGTTCTGAATATTCTGCATATTAATATTCGACCCATCATCACAGAACCTCCGAGTTTCATTGAGTCTTCCTTCAGGTGATATTTCGTATAGAAAGACAGCATCGCATGTGCAAGGATCAGAGTTACTGCATGAATCCAATTTGATAGATTCCAGTGTAAAGTCAACTCCTGTTGTGTGGAGAGACGGAGATGCGTCGACAATCCAAGTGGCGACCAAATTGGGTTCGTAGTGACCGACGATTGGATACCGGAGTGCTCCACTTGTTGCTGTAGAGAAGCTGGAGACATGCGTAGTCTTCAGGGGATCGAAGGAATTTCCAATCCAACTCAATTCAAACCAACCTGGATTTGTGTTATTGGCAGAAGCGTAGATTACAACGACAACTGCTGTTCCACTTAAAAAGAAATCGTTTGGTGGTGGAGAACCTGAACAGAACCTAGTCAAACAGTACTGTAATTAAATACCTTTCAATTAACCTTCGTAGGTGTACTTAATTGAACTTACTCGTAGCTTTCAATTCCCCCGGCACGAGATTATTTAAAGAATAAATGCGCATTCCTCCGTCACTGCAGTCTGTAGAATTCGTATCGGAATGCCGGAAATTGAATCGAAAGTCTCTTGTAGTTTCTAATAGAATTGTCCACACGCAAACCTCAGCTGGACGAACAGTCTTATTTTTCCCAGGAAATAGGAAACTCGAGGAATCAGATGTGATTGTTCCGCCACACTGTTCCCTAAGAATGAAACTATCCTCTGCTAAGCAGAAAGATAATGTAGAAAGAACAAGAAATGCTAATTTGGTACTGGAGCTCATCCTTAAGCTTTAAAAAACCAAGTGTAATAATTCCACACTCAAATTGGTTCTTTTAATCCCCACAAAAACTCATTTACAGTTGCAAATTGATTTTGGACATTGAGCAGGAGAGAAGATTAGATTTCTGATTACATTCAAACACACCCAAAGCAAACTTGTTGAATGTCAATTCGGACATTTGAATGCCACACGGAGATAAGTGCAAAGTTGTTTTTTATGATTGCGTCATTGATTTTTTTCCAAATGATGACCTGACAGATCATAAGGACATTGAAAGAATTTGGACATCCACATTACCTTCCTAACAACACTTGAACACTATTTGTCGAGAGATTTGATCATGTGACCAGACATGTACTAAAGCAAGTTCTACTCCAACAACTAATCAATCAGAGTCCTCAATGTGACATATGAATGCCATACAGAGATACTAAAACACATCATCAGTCGTACGGACAGTTGTAGTAATTAATTGCGTTATTAAAACAGAGAACATACAACGTAATCACAGGCAACTTAAAGACACTGCGGATTTCAAACGTAACTCCTCCGCATAGCAAATCAAAGGTTGGTTGGAGTAACTTTTATCTTCCAAAAACCTCCGATACACCGACAGATGAATCTTATATAGTTGAGTTTTGGAGAAATGCATTATTTGATTTGACGTGGTTCCAACATTCAACTTTAATTATACAAATTATGTAAGGCCGTTTCCAGTAGCCCTTAGCTTCAAAAATGTCAAATTAATTATTCAGTGTACTGTTTTAAATGTAAGTAGTGACTACAATTGCTTACAGCAAGAACGCATTACCCTAAAAGAGATGAGAATCTTAATGAGTCATCAGCGTTTTCGGCAAAGTCTGGTTAACTGGACATTTTATTAGGAAATATTCACAGCCATAAGGAGTCTGTTTTAGAGACGGAGATTGTCCAGTGTGGATAGTCGGCATGGATCGAAAGACGAAGGGATTATTCACAGTTCTGAGACAACATGAGACAGAATTCAACACATCAAAACTCCGAATTCGTTTTATTACTCCGTTTACACGTTTAATGTTTTATAATTAATAAAGGATTTTAGGAAAAACGAAAAGCGTACTGGGTATTGCATTGTGTAGCAGTTTAACATTGAGCAGATTGAAAGAACATTGACACCTTTCATTAAAGCAATCTCATACAAGATAATTCGTCCATCACCACTTGATCATTTCATGTATCCACGAATCACAGTGAATTGAAGGATATACATTTCTCAAGGGCGCTTTGTATTCCAATCGGTTTCCACGCGCCACACTTTCCAACATCTTTAGAGCTTTAGAATACTTCCCTTGTTGAGACTTTGGTCTTGCAGTGGACTCCACACACGCCAGACGAACCCGAAGGACACTCTTCCCGAACGCGCCTTTTGTGAGACCTTCGATCCCGGCACAGGTCACCTGTTAAATAAATCACAAAGCATCAACATCTGAAATATATTCCTATCCAAACCCAACGCTACTTTCCCCGTCCCAACCCCATCCACCGATGTAGAGATGGCTGAGGCTCATTCTGGATAAGAGATCCAGCATACGATCATCCATCTTCTGGCACTGCTCCCTCCGTTCATCCCGAGCATGCCAATCCAAGTTAGTCTTTAATGCAAACTTCCTCAGCCCTGAAACAATACAAACGAGATCACTCCACTGCCCAGCTAACGTATTGTAAGTATATAGAGTATTCTAAAGTACTTTTTAGTCCAGCGAAATCGATTTGTCTGGGAAAGTTCCCCCACGGGGCAAGGAAGGCATATTTCGTATCTCGCCCATTGCGATTTTTTCTCTCTCCTTACGGGGATTTACACAGGAAGCACGCGGAATTTAGCATTGAGCGAGATACGGAATTTTTACTTTACTTCTCCACTCCACCCACCTACCACACCCCTACCTCAGCAGAGGTGGCTAAATCGTGACTATCTCGCTTAAAACCCAGCACGGGGAGAAACGCTGACACGGTTTATTAAGTTAAGGGTCAAAGGTCACATTTTTTTACAAATGTTGAGTTTGGCCTTAGGCGTCTTAAGAGGTTGTATTGTCAGTGATTAGTAAGCAAGTTGACTGCCATACAACTCTGTTTTTCGGTTCTCTCCTGAGCCGAAATTATTTTTAAAGGAACGGAATATTTAAATGAATTCATGTAGCGTTTAAATTTCAAGTGAACTTGTGGACCAGATTAAAGCCAAGATCCTCTGTTCAATTCCTCTAACAATAAGTCTGCCTAATCTTTTCTGAGAGATTAGTGTAATATCTCCCATCCTATAAAAGTAACGCCACACGCATCCAAATGACTCCAATCCAATTCACAAGTCAGTGGCTTCGCTGAGCGAAGTTCGCTGTGTCCAGGGTCTGATGTGTCCACTGCAAATCCAGTTAACACAGTCCCCTTCAAATAGTACTCACATATGACTGGATAATTGAGTAGCTGACTAGGGAAAATCCCATTTCACTAAATGCTTAAGCAACGAATATACCTCAATCAGTCAGATTAAAAGGCTCCCCACACTAAAATCCCTGTCAGCTGTTACCTACTCTCTCATCATCTTCGCTCCACATGGTTGCTCACAGACTCTCACAATCACAACAAGTGGATCACACAACAACACAAACTTCATTATTTTCAATTAATTATCTCCTTAATATATTTAATTAATTCGACGATGTTGAACTCAGGAGATCTGTCCCTTCTGCCACACGAGGTAACTCACCCTTAATTTAATTCCTGCAGCTTAATATTCCATTCAACAGAATATTTTATGTGTTTGTGTCCAGGTTATCGAAGAAATTCTTTCGTATTGCCCTACGTCAGTTTTTCTTCAGCTACGCTTAGTGTCAAGAACCATAAAAACCTTTGTGGACTCTTCCCCCAAGTTCGAAGACGCTCTAGGCAACTTCCAAATATTTCTTGACTCTTCAACACTCGAAGTATTTGTTAAAACCGCTCCTCCATTTCCATTCTCCAACTTCGTGATAAGACACGATTGGAAAAGGGACTTCTACATGGAGACGCCTTACCTCAGAACCTTTAAGGAGTCTTTATGCCCAAGAATTCGAAAACTTAGTGTCGATCGTATGCATTGCTGCACCTTGCAAGGCGAATTGGAGTTCTTCTTGTGTCTCCGAAACCTTAGAGACCTAAGAATTACCAAATTGATTCCATCGAAATATAAGTACATTAAGATATTAGGTGTTATAGAGCATTTGTGGTTCCCAGGAACAAATCGTTCGATAAAGCGACTATCTGTGGAATACGAGTGTGGAATACGGCAATAGACGATACGCTATGAAGTGCCTATCTAATTGTTAAAAATTTATACTACGGTGTCTCATGGTTGCGCAGTTAATCTCCTATTTCCAATCAAACATACACGCGATCTTATTTTTAACATGTAATGCTGACTATATATAACTACAGCTTGAATAATATACTCAGAGTTCACTACAATATATTTCCTATTGTCCAATGCTTCTGTTTGGCGTGGAATGATTGTGTTTTTGTGAAGTATATGTGAGTTAGACAAACACGGGTTCAGCAACAGTTTAGAAAACTATGCGTATTTATGAAACTGGTTTTACATTGTCAACCATGAAAATATGTTCTAATTGTCTGGTTGTAAATTGTTTAAAATTGGCAACTCATCTGGAACGAACTAGTCGAATCATTCTTGTTGACCCAGTCGTTACATCAGGTGGACATTCTCAGCTAGACCTTTACCTTGTTGCCCTGTGCAATTGTTCACGTTACACTGTTATAAATGACGTGGCCCAATTCTTTGACACATTGTGCCGTAGTCATGGGATTCCCTTCGCCCCTGACTGAAATGCTGATTCGCTTTCTTTTAAATCATAGAGGTATTCAAAGAAAATGAACAAGACATTGTGGACTTCTAAGGAGTTTCTCGTCTCAGGAACTGGACCCAAATTATCATATTATGTAAATGTTGCGGTTAAAGTGGAGTTAAGATATGCAGTAGAGACTGTTCCTCAGATTAAGCATATTTCACAGCGATCTGGAACAAACAGGCTTCAAGTTTCAGGCAAACATTACCACTACGAAGTCAACATGAGTTCCCCGCAGTAATTATTTTATTAATCCGTCCACATGTTACATATTAATGTGTTAATTATATCCCATAAGACCAAATTCTTTGAAAACTCTGTGATCTACTTGTGTAGCAAATACTGGAATTCCTTACTACATTCTTTTGTTAATGCGAATAATCTTGGTATTGAAAGCTTAGCAAATAATTATTTAATTAATAAGCGAGACGATGAATTTATTTAGTATTAATGACATCTATTTTTGACATTTAATTTTCCTGATTTTATAAAATATAATTATATTTTCAAATTCTTTAAATTGTACCTTTCTCAATTAGCATCCTGAGAAACGTGTTACTTATGGGAGACTAGTCTTTGTGAACTATACAAGCTAAACACGGAAATAATGAGCATAAATTGATCGTTCAATAAATATTTCATTATTATTAACCACAAGCTCATAAGGACATACTGAAGTTTAGGTAAAGTTTAAATCTCTATACGTCAAAACGTTTAAATCCGTACAAGTCAACCTCCAAACTGATACATATGCTCCTCATATATGCATTTTCGTGTGGGAGCTTACTTGGAGACTTTAAATTGGTCAAAAGATGAGGAAGCAAGTCCTTCGGCTACTCGATTTCCGTGCACCAGCCTCGCTAATCTTTCAAGCTCTTCAGTTAGCTTCCCTCGTTGGGATTCTGTGTCCTCCAGACACTTGAGGTAAACCCGCAGGACACTTTTCCCAAACGGACCTTCCACAAGGCTTTGGATCCCTCTAGCCGTCACCTAATTACATCCCATGATATCAGGAAGTTGAAATATTCCAAACCCAGCACGAGATTTCTTACCGCGTCCCAACCCCTGCCAATGATGTACAACTGAGTGAGGCTCATTTTGGCGAGGAGCTCCAGCAGCCCATCTCCCATACTCTCGAACTCCTCTCTACTTTCGTCCAGGACATTCCACGTCTTCACGGTGGACTCTAATCTAAATTCCTTCAGGTCTGAAACATCCACCAGATATCAGTTAACTGTTCATTTCCGTATAGAACCTTTAAGGTCTGCGTACTTTTGAGTCTGAGGAAGACTGGAGTCTCCGGGTTTCTTCCAAAGAAGACCGATTCAGGAATTCCCGCAGAAAAATAGAGCGTGAGTTCCACAATAAGTTCCTTCCTGCAGATGATTTCTACGAGTCTCTCCATTTCTTCAGTACAAAAACGATGGTTAACAAAGGTGAAACTGGTTAGATTAGGAAAACTGGTGTCCAAATACTCAGGTTCGATCCTCAGTGGATGCGTAGAAACACGAGCACGGCACCCGTAATTAATCCTCAGCTCAGTGACACTTGTCCTCGGCTCCACCGGGTGAAGGAGACACTCAAGGGAATGCTGACTCTCCTCAGTGTACGTGAAGGCACTTGATATCAATGCGGTTATCTTTCTTAAAGCCGGAAGACGGATTGGCCTGGAGTCTACCGTCCACTCGCTCTCTCTACACAACCAATCTCCAAATCCAACAATTAATTCCTCCAGATTGTCCAGGTTTTCCTTAAACACTTCAGACATTCCCGAGAAGGAAGCAATCCGCTGTCTAAAGTTGGCAAAGGTTTCCAGTCCAACTACATCTCGAACGCTTAGGACAAATCCGGGGCGGACTTTCTGGAGCCGAAACTTTTTGTGGGCCAGCATCTTTTGGAAGAACCTAAGGTCTTCTTTGCTGCAGACGTCCATTCGTACCAAACGATAGTTCAAGTCGAGTGTTCGCAGATGTTGCAAGTGTCCTTGGGCTCCCAAGCGCAGAATGTACGGATAATATTCACCGTGTTTGGCGGATTGTCCGCATCCAAAGACAGAAGCGCCGATTGGGTCTCCCAATGATTTTGGGATCTGAATGAACTGAAGCGAAGGACAACTCCGGATCAACTCGATCAAATAATCTCCAGAGTTATTCTCAACGTCCACAACCAATCCCTTCATCACCCGATGTGTGCCATTGAACGGCAACCGAGCCTTCTTAACGGGAAGTTGAGGATCTTGTACAGGCCACAGTTCCAATGAGTCAATGTGAAGCTCCATAAGATTGTGGAGACACATGAAGAAGTCCAATTCAGAGTCCGAAGTGCAGCAGCGGAGACTTTGGACACGTAGCCTTTGAATTGAAGGACAGACGGAGTCCTTAAATATTCTCATGTGGGGAGTGTCCCTGTAGAAGGCTTGTTGGAAGTCTCCTTGGTTTGTGACGTGGAATTTGGTGAATGGAAGTGGAGGAACGGACCCCATGAATATTTTTGTTGAGAAGTTGAGGGGAATTTCAATGTCTTCCATGGCTTTTTGGAACCACGAAGCGTCCACAAGGCAGTTTATACTCCTGGAGACCAAGCGTAGCTGCAAAAGTGCAGCGAGGTCGCAATAGGAGATGATGTAATCTACAAGCTGAAAACACGCAAAATATATTCAGTGCATTGTAGCCTTCGTGTGAGTTGTAACTGAAGTTGTAGGGACTTACCTCGGGCGGCAGAAGGGACATGTCTCCAGTGTAAGTCATCCTGGAACTAATTAAGAACACAATCAAGCCCAGGTAACCAATGAATGTGTGAATCACTCTCTCTTAATATGTGTGTGAGTGTCTAGGGGCAAGAATGTTGGAGGGAAATGAGAGAGCCGAGTGATGTGAAACCGATTTTTGTAGCCTGGCCATGCCTTCCGAGCTCTTTCGTTGGCCACATGCCAACTGAGATTATGTACAGAGACTTGTTTGTTTAATATGCAATGTTGGGTTCTTTAGCATGTGAAGATGATGTTCCACAGACTTCCCAGTCAGAAGATGAGTAAGTTCATCTCGCGTGGGTGATGAGACTGCTGCTTGAAGATTTATTAGAGACTCTGGAGACAGCATAATATATTTAGTCCTAAGATTTCGTTCCTTGTACTAATAAATCAATCCACCAAGTTGTTGCACGTTTACATTAAAGTGTAGCAGTGAACCAGTACAGAAGTTGTGTTTGGTGGTATGAAAAGCGTTAAATGTATGAAATAATTGGACTACTTAATTTGAGACAAGTTCTTTAAAGGGACTCTTTCATTTTGTTGTTAGTAACAATGTTAGAATAAAGCGATCCGTGTGGTGACGACTTGCTTAGGAACCTATTGACATGTAAACTTGGGTATTAAAATGCATGAGAATGTGATATAAACTGCCACGAGTTACGCTGCTTACAATAAACACAACTACCAGGTTGGACATACTAATTAGAGTACCTGATATTAAAAGTCCGGTCTGCTTAACAAATTCAGAACTATTTTAATAAACATCAGCAATTACACTGTGAGAATTCTTCGTCTAATGGGTTGGCTCATTTGCAAGTTGTCCAAAACCGAATTCTGGAAAACCAAACAGTAACAAATCTCCAATTGTATGTTATATATTATTAAATCAGGTGGATATTTATATGTGCAAGTTCAAATCAGAATGAGACTCACTCAGCATAAGGGATACAAGGTTCCTTATACAAACAACTATCTATCGTGGGTGATAATTCAAGCGGCTTCAAAACTGGCCAGTGTGAGAGCCTCATTTACATTAGGAAAGTCAAATTGTGAGTTAATTTGAGTAACTGTTGTTAAAGTATCCTTAGAGAAGCAACAAATGCCACCCTGACATCTTTACCTACCTTTCTAAATAATTTGGAATATAATTTATAGGAATATTCGTACTCAAAATTCAAATGGAAATCAATCGACGAATCTCAATAATAAGATTTAGATTTATATTTTATTTAGTAAGAAATGTCAAATGCAACAGATACCGCTACAATAAATCTTGCTTACTTAAAACTTTCAGTAAAAAAGGTAAAGGTAAAAGTTTTAACAACAATTAAGCTGCAAGGACTAAAAGATATCATATTGAATAATATTGCTTAACAGGTTGACCCGTTGTTGTATAAATTGTTTCTATCTAATTCACTAAATTACTCGTTTAGCGAAATGAACTTAAACAAAAAAGTAGCAAATACAATTTTCCATGGCAAATTCTAAAACGCAAAAGCTAATTGCTGCGCATAATATAATGAATACAGTTTGGATATTTCCGTTCATGTTAACTGCAGCCCATCGTTTCGGCTGATTTAACTTCGATTGAATAATGTGTGTATAATTTAATCTGGCAGGATGATTTGAAGCAGATGTAACTGCCTTAACAATTTCATACACTCCAGCTTCCACTAATCGCTGCAGGCTGTTCTTCACTTTGGAATTAAATGTTCCTTGAAATTTCCATACAATAAACTGATTGAATATTTCCTCTTTCGACACTTGGAACGATTTCATAGGATACTGCCTACGAAGATAATTAACATGTGTTATCAAGTCTCTCCGACGTTCCACCCACGCCGACCTTCCGGAATGGACAATCTCCTCCTCAATGAGACTTTCCTTATGCGCGTAATGCTGTCCCAAGGCAAACCCCTCAGGAGCCCGTTGGTGTTGAAAATGTTGCAGACTCATCAGAACTCGTAGTTTATTTTTGACAGCCCTTATAACCTTAAAATGAAGCATTATTATTAACCTCTAATCTTCAACACACATGTTCTCGTTACCTTATCGTCGCCTGAATTGATCTTATCAAGCAACAGTCCCGTCTCAGTCAAAAGCACATCAAAGAGAACAGGATTCCAGTAATCAACGCCCACAATTTGTTCCCCAGCATCTGCAATTTCATTTGACGTGATTGGGAGAGAAAGTAGTGAAAAACATTCACGTTCTTTTGGTCGCGATTGAAACTCCTCGTACTCCGGAAAGACGACATTTCTATACATTGCATGGGTAACTTCGTTTCCTCCTCGGAATCCAAACTGAGCTAACATCCACCACATGACGATATCATTCCAGGAAGTGTTTCCTTGTAAAACAGGAATGTCCAGGAGACACGCAATATCTTGGAATGTGTTCGGCTGCTCGAATGGCAAGGCAGAGTTTAATGTACGAATTGTACAGCTCAGATAAGAATTGGTAAAGATAATGGAGAGAAAACTCCACCATCCAAACAACAGCCGAAATACGTTGGACCTTTCCAATGATTTAGGCAGAGAATAACCTCGATCAAACAGAAATGACATAAAGAACAATAAAGTGGGGAAGCTTCTAAGGTTCTGCCTGTTGAAATATCTCGTGTAAATTGTTGCGAGTAACCAAAGACAAATTGGACATGTAATAATTGAAACCCACGCCTTTAGTTGGAATGGATTCGTATAAAAGTAGAAACTGAGTTGGTGGGATTTGTAACAGGTAACATAAGAATAACCGGATGTGTCAACTATGACAGATTGAACGGAGTGAGTATTTAACATACTCCTTTCTCCCTCTGCTTTGATTGATGGAATGCTCACATGGACTTCTGGCCGGAAAATTGGGAACCAGTTCAGTTCTCTACACTTGGCCTCATTCCAGTAACTGCAAATTAATGATGCATTTATGTTGTGGAGAAGAATTGAGATGATGTACAAGTCGGAGGAGTGCAGTTTAAATGGGTTGCGTTGGGCCATTTCCGCTGTATTAAAATTTCTAAAGACTTCCTCGGTTTCCTTTATTGTGGACAAGTCCACTGACAAATGGGGAGGTGACGTCATATGACTTGAAAAGAAGTTAACTGGCATTCGCTCGTACAATTTACACTGCAATTTATTAGCAGACAATGCTGTTTCTGTTGATGGAATGCAAATATTAAATTTCCCAGATGTTTTAGGAAGATACGCGAAAGCCATGTTGGAAATAACTGTTATTGTTGGATTGGCGGGGGGCTCAAAAATGAGAATAGACATGTCCTTGTCGAATGTGTCATAATCGTGTTGAATTCCATCCGTAAGCAGACGATAAGTACTCTCCGAGTAAATATACTCGGTGTCTTGACGCTCATAGAAACTGTGGGAGAGGAACATAAGTAGCCATCGACACTCGTGACCCTTTGACTGGAAAATGTTGAATCGGGGATGGTCAGTAGTGTACGCGTAACGATTAAACGTGGTTTTGGATGTTATGAACTCAACAGAGACTGGCGATGTCTGTGGGTGTGTGACCGAGTGAACAAAATGTTTGGAGGGCACTGTTTCGTCCCTTACGAGATGAATGTGACACGGAGTTATGTCCCTAACGAGGGATAGTATCGACTCAGATTTAACTTCCATTTGTAAGAAATCAGTTGCACAGACCAGTGGAAAAATCCAAATGTATTTATACAAATGCTTGACATAAAACAGCATTGTTGCTTAAGACAACGTACACCTTGGAATACGCAGTAGAATTGTTTAATATTAAAAAGTGTGCTGGAACTGTAACACATCGGTTACTTCGAAAAGTTGTTTTTGCCTTGGAAGTTTGTTTTTTTACACATAATTGCTTGTTTAATCAGATCACAGGGAAAGAAGTACAATCCAGAAAACTTTTTAAGTGTATTGATTAAGCATAAATATATGTTTCTTATTGAACATGATAAATGAAGTGGCCAGAATTACAAAAACTTATTTATTTATTTATTATAGTTTCCTATTAGTGGATAATTACAAAGCAATATTAAAGTATGTGAACAGTAGGAATGCTTAAAGCTGTGAATTATTTAGAAAAACGGATATTACTGTGGATTAATGTTCAATGTTAAATAAAATGTTATATCTACGTGGACATATTTAAAAACCTTATTGTAATATGTATGACGTATCACTAAAGTTGCAGCATTTTGATTGTAAGTAAGTAATCCAAATACGTTTTATACGAAGGCAATAATGTGCGAATGATATTATGTACAGCCGGGATTTAAGAAGTTAACTTAGAATTCCCCACTTTTATCAAAATGAAGTGCACGCGATAAAGCTTCACTAGTTTTGTACTTGTGCAGGTCACAAGAAGTTTCCGGCGGTGTTTGAATGCAGGTCATTAATTCAAGATTCCTGAAGCTGGAATATGTTAGTTATCCTCACCAGGTCCAATGAATCAATAATGTCACACGAGCGTAATAAGCAATAGTTTTGTCAAAAACCTTAGGACTTACTTACTTTATTTTACCAGAAGCAGTAAACACAATCTTGCTAGGTACTGCTGTGTCTAATCTCCAAATAAGTGCGTTACATACATAGACTGATTATCCAAACACAAAACGAAACACTTGAGTTCCAATCAAGTACACAAAACGAAAGATTACTTTTTTTGCGCGAAGAATTGTCATTTTAACTAATTTGCGATTAACCCATCCAATTTCTGCACTAAAAACAATTACACACAAAGCAAGTCCTCCTTGTTTCACGAAAAATATCGTCAATATATTTCCATCAATTTTAATGGGATTCACTCTGTTCCACACAACGTTGTCCCCAATGAAAGTTCTTGTAAAATTAAGCCTCGCGTTAAACATTTGTTGTGTGTAAAACTCACTCATCTTGTGATAAATGCCGCTGCTCACTAATGTTTTAAAGGTTACTTCCACATTTCCGGTATAGTCTTTGACAATATGCCAGCCTAGGTTGTTAGTCAGTATTGGCTTAGATCCCTTGAAAAACGGAATCCAAGGGTAGTTTTGCGAAAGATATTCAAATTCATTATTAACCTTCACATCATTGTCAGCGTAAACCAATCTTTCTCCTCTACGCTCCACCAATTCCTTTTCATTAGCAGATCCAAATAGTACCTCCAATTGTTTTATTTCCAACTCCTTAAAAGTGTAATTAAACACGCCTCTGGGAATTCTAACCCTCAGGGGAAACAACATTCGAGCAAATAGATTGTTTGATGGATTCGTTATGTTAACTATTGACGACTTTTTCTTATACCATCGTATTTGTTCAAAGTCGGCATAAAAATGGATCTGGTTACTAAAGAACGCTTCTAAATCTGCGTCGAAGGACAGTGGACGTGAAGTTAAAAGATTATTTGGATCGTAATTTGCAAACCCATTTGATATAAGAGTTTCTAAAGTATAACCTGGAAAGTCATGGCGACTAGGTGCTGAGGTTGGTGAGCTCAAAATTCGAAAATCGTCATCACTAAGCGCGTCAGTTATATTCGGGTCAATGTCCATTGCAATTTCAAACTTCTCGGGACTCATCCATTTGATTGTCGTCAAATCTTCAAAATTTTCAACACTCTGGGGTTGAAGCGGTGACGTCAAATCAGATATTCCCGCGCCTTTGTATCCGTTTGTGAAAATACCAATTACTAATAACCACAAACCAACAACATATCTGAACGGCAATCGCCGGCTGATATCTCTAGGAATATACCCCGACTGCTCCACTAACGACGAATACATCATCAGATATGCATTTATAGATTCATTCATCGATACTTTACAGGAATACAACGAATACAACTGGAAAAGAATCCCGAGGACCGTTACAACTCCAAACAGAGAAAACCACAGATTGTCTTGGAACGGAATTACATACATCTTGAACGAGTACTCAGTGTACGAGAAACAAGTAAGAAAATTTAACGAATTGGTAGAAGTTACAACAAATACTTCTCCTATAAAAAAGGCTGGATTTATAAACCCTGACCTATCCGGTACAAAATTGGTCGATTGGGACGTCCTCTGAATTACAGGAAGCACTCTTCCGTCCGAGTATTTATACTGAAAACTCAAATTGTTACTTTGCGCGACTAAACTAAGAACCATGAGATCGAAGGAGACTCCAGGAAAACCCCGTGAACACAGGGAATCCAAGGTTTCTGGTGATTTCAAAATATTGCTTACAAACTTTGAAATAAGTTTTTGGGACTCGGCGAATTCATCTGCTTCCCAGTGTGTTTCAAGAAATTGGGTTCTCATTCCGTTGATCCAATGTATTGGAGATTTAAAAAATGTCGTTGTCACATTTAGATTCGGGAAATACAATTCAGAGAAATCGCAGTGATAGCACCAATACGCGATATAAACTGGCAACTGGTGACGAACGAAAACTATAGCAATTTTGTCCACTTTCAAACGAAGTTTAAAAGCAAAACTACCTGGATTTAAAACCCTTCGGAGGAAGTATCTAAGGCTTTCTCTCAGATCTTCTTCAATATCTGTGTAGTAAATGACGTAACTGACTGGATGGGGAAGCGCATAACTGCTACCATAACTTGAGAAATGCGGTGACCCGCCGGGAGATTTATAAACGTACAAGTAATCTGCTACTCGAATAGCTTTCACAAACTTGTTTATTTCGGTTTTGATACGTATACGGTCTATTAATTCCTCTGTGTAGTTTTCCACGGGGTTGCCCTTTTCAAAGCCGTTTTGAATATTGTACGCGGATACGAAGTCTTTTAAAGTAATGGTATACTTTTTAAAATACAAAAAGTGAACCCAACATACGGAAGGCCTTATTTGGGATAAATGAAATGTTTTAAATCGGCCAGGGTAGACGTTAGGACCTTCATGATACCAGTATCTGTTCAGGCGACGTACCTTTAAAACGTACAACGTAACCGGTGCTGAGGTCAAAGGTCCTTCCAGGTATGTTGTAGAATCTAAAACAATACTCACGCTGCAAGGGGATACGTCTGGCACTTTAATCGGATTAGTTGAATATTCGGAAAGCCCGGCATGGAAACGCTGGCTAATTATCCAAACAAGCAGTAACTCTCTCATTGCTATACGGGTTTTCGGGACATTTTATTTTGCTAGTTGCGGAATAAAAGTATATTCACCTGGGTGGGATTGTAGCACACACATTTTAATGCATGGAACTCCAAAAAATTTACTTGAACAATTCGTCAAACAAATCAGTCAATTTAAACTAAGGAAGTGTTTGTAAATTAGGGATTGCCATGTTCCTTATACTTGTAGTTGCACAGTTGTACTGCAGAGAAAGGTGGAATTTGAAAACGCCAGCATGTTATTTCCAGCACAAAAGTATACCTTTAAGGTAGATTTTCAACGAATCAAATAAAATACGCAAATTATCCTTTCTTATTCAGAGCGAAATTCATACCAGAATGTTCATTCAATTTCACAACAGACAAAATTTGCTGCTGGCCAAAAAAAGTAATTACAATCTTACCGATCAATTTAATCAAAATTGCTTTGTTAGACGTTTAGATACATCCGAAACAATTACAATACTTTTGATCAGCCCCTGGACTGAATATTTCTCAAAACAAAATAATTGCAAAGTATGTTCCATATCTACAATTAATAGCTCGTTGTCAGTCTCAATAAGGTTTTAGACACACTTCGGTCTTGATTAAAAGCCTACCTAGTTCAACTAATATTTAAGTTAATACACGACAATTATGCCCTAGCTCATATTATTTCAGTTTTTGAGGGCACTATAGTAACATGCCCAACACCGAAGTTAGTAACCAAGATTTGGTAGCTCATTAATTTAAAATACACTTTTATTAGATACCAAGATCGATCTTAAAATTACACTCATCTAGACCTGTCCGTTCGTATTAATAAATTACTTAGCTTGGGGCACACTTGTTACGAGACAATTTGTACAAGTACATTTTA
The DNA here is from genome assembly GCA_034696565.1 of Isotomurus graminis. Taxonomy (NCBI): domain Eukaryota; kingdom Metazoa; phylum Arthropoda; class Collembola; order Entomobryomorpha; family Isotomidae; genus Isotomurus; species Isotomurus graminis. Next base: position 18,522 of record JAQGAB010001098.1, read on the forward strand.
GGATGGGACATTTAATTGTTTTGAAACAGATTATCAGTCTTGTTTCCTTTTTAAAACACACCGTTGATCATTAGTACTTTCTCAGTGCTACTCATAATGTCACAACGGGATGCTTGACTAGTGTTCAAAATGTCTCTTGCTTACAAAGGAATCGCTGGACAAGATTACACAGGGTTAATGTATAAAACTTTAGTAACCGACTTCCAACTTTATATAATAAATAAATATTTGTTATAGCTAAAAAAGCCTGTCCGAGGACAGGACGAGACCTAGGACAAAATAAATCACTGAAAAGTCTAGAATTCGC
>JAQGAB010001099.1:0-18821 GCA_034696565.1 Isotomurus graminis
TAACCTACGTTAATGTCTCTCATGTTCACTGTAATTGAACCAGTGATGCTTCCTGGAGTCCCCGTATCTCCTGGACGAACAACTTCCCTCGCAGTCACTTCCAGTTCGAAAGACAGTTCTCCTGTCATGTAGTACAGTTCTTCAGCGTCTATCTTGGCCAATTTGGTGATTACACCGGTTGTCGGATTAATCCCAAAAAACGGTGTGGGAATTTCGTCATGACCTGTTTTGTCAAACACGCAACCCAACATTACACGCCGTATTATTATACCCAGCGGCGGTGGTCGTACAGCAAGTAACTTATCGTCATACCGTTTTCAACGAGCTCGTAGATGATGTCCCAGTTGACTCCAGTGTCTCCGTCAGACGCTATCACTTGTGTCACATTCTGACCCTGTTAACGCAGTCTCAAACATTACACGTTCCAAAGCCAATATACTTGAACTCTTTTATTAGTCTCCGTAACTCACTATTTCAGTTTCATCGTACTCTCCTATGTTTATCATTGGAGGCAGGACATTCCACACGGGATCCAAGTCTGGCTTATCCCGTACATCAATCGTTAAAAGAATGCTGTCACTATTAAGGTCTCCCGAGTCCTTTAAACATTATCTTTAAATAGAGTATAACCCGAATCGGGATCCTCAATAAATAGAACAACCATTTCCCCACTTACGTATACAGTAACCCTCAATCTGTGCGTCGGAAAGACTTGGTAGTCCATCTCCTTCTCTTGGAATATCCGACCTGTCTCGTCGATTCTAAAGAATCCATCTCCTCCATACGTGTGCTATGCATTAATTATCCCAAGCAACTCATTAAAAATCTACTCGTAATTCCTAAAAGTTTCTTGAAACTTCATTAAATACCTCCAACGCAAACCTCACTGCCCCAGGAACATTGTCCACCTCATCAACATCAGACCACAGAACTTTAGTAATGGGACCAGAGTGAATCTCCTTCTCAGGGTAATTCGTTTCCAGCGCTGGCTCATTTCCAGTGATCTGCACTGGATTGTCGTTTACGTCTACTAGCTGCAGCACAATAGTTTTGGATACTTGGTTTTCAGTCAATGTCAATAGGATGGTTTTCGTTCCTTGATAGTCGTAGTTTATTCCTTGCGAGAGACATATAAACCATTCATTAGATGTCACATCCTGTTCGAGTTTTAAGGTTTCCATCGGCAGTTCCGGAGTTAAAGACGAGATAATCACTTGTGCGTTTGCTGGATCTAATTCCAAAAATCCAGAAAACATGTTTAGTTTTTCAGTTATGGTCCAATACTTTGACACGAAATCATTGGCAATTAAAGGAGTCAACCTGTAACAAGAATCTTAGCAATCCGCAGAGCTGGAACGACTGGGTTAAGAGCATCAGGGGGCTGGGGGACATTCTCAGTGATTACTATTCTAGGATTACTTCCTGTGACGGGTTCAACGATTATGCCATCAGGTGGATTGGGCAACGCTTCAATCGGAGGGTCTTGGAATTGGGCACAGCTTTGCTTCACAAAAATTAAAATTACAAGAAAAGTACACAAAGCGTTCCAGGATTTTGGAAGCCCCATTTTTGTACAAGAAATGAGATGAAATTCTAAAAACTAATCCAGGTGGGCTGGACTGCAATACAAGACTATAGTGACTCGTTTGTATAAATTTATGTCTCATTCTCATTAATTGATCTGTGATCGCGATGATGTTAGTTTCTTATCGGAGTGTTCCAATACTTGCTGATAAGCGGTATCATCGTCACATCCCAATATAGTTTAATGTTCATTATATTCATTATCCTCTCATTCCTCATTCGGTGACATTGGAGCTAAATGACATATGATTATTAATTGAGCATTAGCGTGCGTAAGAATTATCAGGTATAAAATGATTAGTTATGATTCACTTTCTGCATCACACATTCCATTACAATGCAACGTTATTATATATTAGCCATATTAGGGTTCTTAGCCCCATAAAATTTATTTTTCCCCAGATAGCTTGGGATACATATTGCATACTTCTTTATTAAAGAAACTCATGGAGTCTTACGGTTGGGACAAGAATCAAGGGTACACTAATTCTGTAGGTCAAGAATTCATCAATATGACAAAAAATAATGTATCTTTAAATTGTCTAAAATTGACACATCTCTGGAATACCTGGGGTGTTTAAGTTCACACTGATGATGTCAATCCTGTAACTCTGTTCCACTGGACTTAGCGCAGGAGTCCCTTTGTCTTGTGCCTACAATCATTTCATTAAAATCAGAACATGTTCCTTTTTATTTGTATCTCCATCACCCCGGTGCGTTGTGTTATCGAGAACTACTTGAATTACCTAAAAGTAACAGTAGTAAGTTTTGACTTGGACGACTCCTCTAAAACATTTAATTTCAACGCAACAGATAACTTAATCATGACGGTCACGTTTTCTTATTATCGCTACAACTAAAGTACAGCGAAATTAACTCTGTAAGACTGCATTCACTGTAAGTTTTGATCAGTTTTTATTGTGAAAAAGCTCGGAATCATTTAACAACATTTCGTTTGTTCTACCGGTTCACTACAAATGATAATCCAACAAGTTACACAGCATAGCAAATTTTATAACAATAAATGATTGTGGGTTTGCGCATCAAACGAAATCTAATCATCATTCAAAATAACCTTATACGAAATCTTCCTCATAAGCGTCACTCTTTCAACTTGGTGGTTCAATCTCTTTCTCCTTTACATTTTTACACGAATAATTTACATGTAAATTTCACCCTCCGATCCAAAACAATACTGACGAACTCAGCGTACAATCTATTATTGTTACTTATCTACTAATGAGTTTTAAAGTCTGGTCAAAGTGTTTCTAGAAGACATGACAATTTCTGTACGGACGAAACTTACTTCACAATAGTGATTAAACTTTTTAAAGTTATTTTATTGTTTAAAGTTCTTTAGTATACATTAAAATTTCAATTGTTCGTAAAATGTTGGTGTATAAAACGACATAAAACTGTAAACTGTATTCATGAAAATGCACAAGATTATTGTAACATATATATGGCCGGCTTGAGTTATTAAAGCTAGAAGTGTAGATCTTAAGTTTATTTGAAGACGGTTAGCTGCTCACTTTCTTGTAATATTGCAGTTCGAAATAAATACGTAAGCTATTTATGGCACGGTCAACAGATTATTAACATAAAATAAAATTCTCGTTGTTATTGTGCTTTGAGTCTTAAATTTTCGAGAGAGCTTATTAGGCCGTAGCTTTTCTTTACTACTTAAGTATTCACTTGATTTGCAAATTAAATATTGTCGAAGCTACAAACAACTATAAATAATATATATAGCGCATCTTATTCATGGCACAAGGTCACAGAAATTATTACTCAGCTAATAATGTGTCTATAGAAAATGTTATATATGGTCGTACGAAAGTAATACCGTAACATAGATTAATAACTACTATGTACATGTGTAAATGTACAGACTCAATTTACAAAACAGAACATCTTTCCTCTAACTCCTAGTGTACTAAAGGTTTGCTGGAATTATTCAAGTTTCATTGTTCTAGTTGCCTCGAAGATTCGTTGCATAGGTTGATGAGATGGGTTATGTTGTATAATAAGACTTAGTTGTCGTGTACAGTAAGCCAAGTTACACGATTTGAACACTGGGTTGGTCGAAGTCCCGGAGTTCGGTTAGAGTCTTCTTTACTCGCAGAGACGTGAGTCTAACTTGAGGAGACCTGTGCCAGCATTCTCGCATGATTTTGGAAACTTCTCGCAGTAACTGAAATCAGATAATATTTATTAAATTGTAATCATACTATGGTAAAGCATAGTAGATACGAAAATTGTAGTTCAGCTACCTTTGACTTGTTCCACCTAAGAGGAATCTCAGGTCGGCCTCCATCCTCACAAACAATCTTCCTCATGTCTTCAAAGGAAGGGTCAGAGGGTACCCAGCCGCTGTATGGGATGTCATAGTCCTCACACTCCAATTTCTCATTGCCAGCATCAGTTGCACATCTATAATTTAACAATATTACTTATAGCTTCTGCTTCTCCATACTTCAATCCATATAGTAGAATATTTAACAACATTGTGTCATTCATTACCTTCTGCCGATTTCCCACAAGATGAGAGCAAAGGAATACATATCAGCTTGCTTGTAAGCTTCGAACCATTGGGTTTTCATCGAGTCATCCAGCACTTCTGGAGGCATGTAACGTCTTGTTCCTTGCTTAATATTTGGCGTGCAATCCACTCCTTTCTCTCCACTATAATAGTTATCAAAAAATAATTCAATATTTGAACACTGAAAGGACTCCACATCACATGTACAGTTACGAAATACAGGTAGAAGGTACAGAATCAGATACGAGAATAGAAATCAACTCACCTAACGGAGCATACTGCCAGCCCAAAATCGGCGATGCAAGCCTCCCCATTATTCTTGACGAGAATGTTTTTACTCTTGAGGTCTCTATGAGCAATCCCAGGCTTGTAGGGCTTGCCTTCGACCTCCAAATGCAAATGACACAGACCGGACACGACGCTCAAGACTAGTCTGAGTGCCTGGTCTTCTGATAAGCTGTGGGACTGAAGGTAGTCATACAAGCTGCCTCGTGCATGATAATCAGTGACAATAATCATCTGAGTCATATTGTCCTTCGAGCGAATGTCCCAAGCAATTGACTCCAAAATATTTGGGTGCTTCATTAGAGCCAACTTGTAGATTGTTTGTTCCCTCCACCAAGACGCTTCTTCTGAGGAGTTGATTGACTTGACTGCAACGTACGTGCCCTTCCACTCGGCAAGGTACACTTCTCCGTAACGACCTTTGCCTATTCGCTGCTTTAGAGAGATTTGTCGACCGATTGTTCGCTGGACGAGAAGAGGCATTCCTGATCCCGACCCGGAGGAATCCAGCGACAGGAAAGTGTCCTTTGAGGCCAAAAGGAAAGACCGATTGGACGCGTCTGAGTCATGGTGGTTGAGGTATTTCTGGGACTTTTCCTTCGCCCTGTAGCGACACACCATGTACAGAACCACGAGAAAAGTGAAGAGAAGGAGACATGAGAACACCGCTGCCAGAAGCAGCTGCAAGACCAGATAATTTTCTGGGGGAGTGTATGGCGAAACCCCATCGCTCCTATTATTACTCGGCTGTAAATTAACAAAAACACAAACATTTTAGCATCTTTTCTCAACAAAAATTTTAAATTTTCAATCAAAAATAATATTTCATCCTTTCTTTCTTCATCATCCAACATCATCGCCGATTCATTACTAAAAAGTTATCCGAGTCTTAAAAATGGTAAAAAGCTGAGATACAAATTCCCAGGTACAAATATTCTCACACAAAACTGACTTTGGGTAGTTTGACTCATTCCATGAAAAGCTATAAATTATATATTCGTTCCTCCCTTTCACATGATTTATTGACTAGATCGTGTATTCTAAGAATCTATTGTAATCCAGTGGAGTACCCATATCATCATCAGGTTTCAGACTATTCCTACTACTTTTCGTTATAGTTTTCGTACATCATATCAAACTTTTCAATCATCTCATTAGAGGTGCTGATCTCACTATTAAATGTAAACTAACTGCTTCAGATTTTGACTAGATTCAAGTCATTTTGATGATTGTCATTGTCATTGTGTGATTTACGAAGTGAAATGGTGTGAGTAAACATCTCATGGAACCTACTAAGGATTTAGCTGAAGCTATCGTGTTTAGAAGTTGCAGCCATGCGTATCTTTAATTAAAGAAAATTATTTTCAGCTTACTTTATATGTAGGGCGTAAATACTCGTTGCATAAGTTTTCATTGTCGCAACAAGTGATGGAAGCCGGTATATTATGGTCAACTAAGTGACCCTTGCACTGAAGGAAGGTAGGGTCTCCAGGGGAGAAGCACCCGTAGCTGTACTCTGCCTCCAAATGACCTGTGTCAGGATTGAATGTCTCCTCCACTGCTGCAAAGCACCGACCTCCGATGTCAACTTCGCAGATGCCATCATGAGCCTCTGGTGGGCAGTGATGGTGGCAGTAGCACTTCAACTTCTGAATCACTAGTCCATCCATATTCTCCTCGGTATTTCTTCTTTTTCAAAAGTTTCCAATTAACTTCTCACTTGCTTAAGCTTAAGTAACTCAGTAAGTCAGTTCTGGAAGGAATCACTGTGGAACCCATGTTGGGGCAATGTTGGAATCCTGAAAGTCAATCACAATAGGTTCACATTACTTTTCTATTCCTGGAAGATCTTTGCTTCTTGTTGAATAACTTTACTCTTAATTTCTGTTTTATCTGTGACTATTAACTCACTGGTTTAAGCTTAAGTTGCAAAACTGACTCTCAGCTAGTGTTAGTTAGTTAGTACTGAACCAATATGTCCTCACTGAAGTAAGAATATGCTACTGCTAATAAGCAGCACAACACAACTGACAACTGGGAGATGTGTTGGAACGGCGAGTTCCAGTCTGTCTGGCAAGTCGAGGTGCGAAAGCCACTACATTTATCCTCAATTACATCAATGCTCATGTCATATCAGTGCAAGTCGGAGGATATGTTGTTCGGATTAAGTGGAGGCGATAGACACTAAGGCATATTCATTCCACCCCACCCCCAAGCAACACTCCAACACTACAATCTTCAATACTGACGGTAGTGTCAGTTTCTCCCCAGTTTTTCTTTGAATAATAACAAATGGAATCGCTCCATGAAAGAAATTGGAAGCTTTATTTTTATTACATCCTAGAATTCAATGGAGGATTTAACACCTCTTAACGCTAAGAATACAATAGCACAACCCATATAACTCACTTCACACAAGTTTGTACCACTGTAATAATAATACTGCAGTGACCCTTCGAAATTGGAATGCTTTTCTAGTGTGAAGTGAAACCCGAAGGGGTCCACAAAACTCTGAATGCCCCTTTCTCATAAAAGTTATGGGATTTTTTCCTATTCAGAAAGCAAAGTCTTAAGACCCCCAACTGAGTCTTTTGCCTTAAGAAACGAAGGAATCTCTAAAGAAGGGTCTGCTGTCTCTTTCCTATTCTTCATCCACCTGGTTGCTTAAGTCCATCAATGTCCAATGGAACAATGAATGTCCCTCATTCAACTTCTTTGATGGATCACAATTCAGTCCTTCTCCCTGGGAATATTATTCTAAAAAACTTTGAACACTTGACTTGGCCCTGTAAGTCCTGGAGCAAGGCAAGTGTGTACACTTGTACATTGTACAATCTGCACTATACTCTTTAAACTGTGTGGGTTTCCTTTGCCTGGTGTGCTGGAGCAATTAGAGGGTTCGCCCAGATTTCACACCATGCGAGAGATGTAGTGTGACCTCATGCTGACTTTCCAATCATGAGAAGTTGGAAGTCATGCCGTGCGAAGAGGAACCTAAAACATATGTGCCTCGTAAGAAAGTTAATCTTTCTCTTGGGACTTCATCCGGTCCATTGCATAATCAGGGAAAGAATACACACATATATACACTCCTTTCCAGTGTACGAGATTTAATACTGAATTTTGAGACGAGAGGCAGGGACACTGAAGCTAATGAGCCTTTATTTCGTGGAACAAAGCGACATTACTCCCCTCCCACACTGACCAACAAGTAGTAATTGAACACTATAAGTTCTTGATGTCCAATTTAACGATGAAAACATCTTCTTCATCTGTAGGCTGTAATTGCTTGTAGTTTCTTCAAGTAATGACAAAATGCCAGTGATATTCTATCCGTATAAGGACTCGAGAGTCAGTTTCCAGTAGGGAGAAATGACTTATTACCAGTTACATCTATGAAATTCGACCCAACACACATAACATCAGATTTTTTTCTTCTCTAGCTCAACAACTGAATGTGTTCATTTGAGATACTCCACCAAACCAAAACCTCACTATCTCTTGATAATACTCCAGTGTGATTAAGTTGCATAAAAGTTAATTTGCTATCATAAAAATTGTCCAATTCCCAAACGAATACATGTTGCTTGGCCTCGTCTAATATGGAGTGCATTTTATGTGCACTGTCATTCCTTAATGTTCTAAATTGGATCGAGATGAGAAACACTATGTACCACCAACTATACAGCTGTGTGTGTTTCACTCAGGCTCACACATTATGACGAGAATGAATCCAGCAATCCCAACACGCCTGCCTACATTCGAAAGAAGTAGGCTTGCCAAAATACTTTGTGTCTTGTGTCATGATCTCATGATTGTGGTTTTGCAAATGTGTCTTCTTCTCTGCACACGTATTTCTTTTACTTTTTTGCTCCAACCATGCAAAAGTGAAGCCACACACATGTAGGTAATACGTATACATACACTTACACATGCGAAAGTTAAAAGGTAAGTGAATGAAAATAAAACCCCAAGCAGTAGGAGTGATTCAAGTTTCATAGATATTCAACTGTGCATCTGACTGAACAAGAATGAGTGTGACAGTTGCTCTGACTTGCTGTTGTGGTCGAAGTGGTTTAAAAAATGGGATGAGATAGACCATAAGGAGTCTGTGCATTTTTTCGAATCTCTTTCCATGCAAATGTTGGTGCGGCTTCTTTTATTCCTTTTGCACCTGTTGCTCTTCACATTGGGTGCAGTTGGATGCTCTTGGTGTCACGATGGGAGTCTTTATTAGGTGTGCGTGAGGGTAATTGATGAGATGCATAACAAGGTCCAAATCAGTTAACGAGTCAATTGACACATACACCAGCAGTTTTTGGAATTAAGACCACACTGAAGACCCCAGTATTGGACAATTCTAAGTTATGATGTAATTCAAATTATATCCTACCTAAACATTCAACAGAAGGCTGACAAACTTTACCGAGTTTATCATATTTTACCTTAATTTATCAATCTCGTGTACAATAAACTGCCAACACATGTAGATAAAAAATCGTATAGCTATAAAGTGAATGTAAAGAGCCAAAGAAAGTCCAGAAGATAAAATTCTACGACAAAAACAGTGTCCTGGAGCAAGGACGAGGACATAAGTGGAGTAAATTATACTAAAAGACAATCCCATTGGTACAGACAAAAAATGGAAAGAAGAAGTGTCCGTGTGGGACACTTAATTTAATGTGAACCACTTGATTTGATAGAGAAGTACACATCATCATCAGAAGCACGATTACGATTAAATGAGTGGTTTTGTGTGTTGGTTTGTGTACCTTACGTGAAATGATCCTTCCTTTACCAACCTAGACGTGTGTTGGACTTCCTACATAAGTGCAGCCTCTAATCATCCACTTTTGATGCAGTCATTTATGTCGAAACCTTTGTTTCTCCACTATTCCCTCTATTGTGTTTCATTCATATGTATTAATACTTTCCCTCCAGGCCTACGACACACTCAATAGTCAATATAAAGCCTACCTACAAATTACTCCATTTTCTTGAGGTTTACCTTCCCTCCAAAATATGTCATCTAGAGAACATTTAATTAACTTTCTAATTCGACTTTCACACACGGGAACCAATCATACTATTAAAGTATTTAACCAAGAACCATACTTTCTTTCTTCCATTCCTCTCTTTACTTTTAATCTTTTAATATTCCCATGGGTCTCTCGTTCACACAAAATGAAAGAAACCAGCAGCTGGAGCAAGAAAAATATATGTATCAAAATTTTTATCATTAAAATTCTTCTTGGTTTGCCAAAAAGTAAATTTGATATGGGTGGAAGGCCGAGGCCAATCTTTAGTTCTGACTTTTCTATTTTAAGCGTTTTTCTGTATTCCTACTGCATCTCATATGAGCTACATATATGCAATGCTACGTGTATTTTTAATTTAATGTAGTTTATTATTAGTTTTATGAAAACCAATTTCTTTCCAAAAGTTCTAAGTGTCCACAACATACTTGCCATCCAAACACAAAATTACTTTCAAAAACTCGTTTAAATTTTATTACACACGGATTTCCGTTGTAAAAAAGTAGAATTTTTACAACACTTCCACAAAGGATCAGTAAGAAGAAGACCCTCTGTTGAGAGTCCTTTATATGGTGCAGTAAAATTGAACGATCTTGCATTCTCTTATTATTCCCACATCTACTTTCTTTAACAGCTCTGGACATTTGAAACAGACTTAAATGATTTGTTCCGCTCGGCATGGGTCCCACAAGTCATGCATGGCATAGGAATTCCTCCCAAATAGTATTGTTATTATTACATTACATATGCAGAATACAATTCATGTCCAGGTATTTATAGTATTTTATGATTAAAATGACAAATGAGACTTGTGTCGCCAGTGTGATGGGGTCACTTGTATAAGTAAGTCTTAAAAACGTCTTACGTAATAAAATGTAATGCGTGTGTAGGTAATACACGCAACGATAGAAGAACAAGAAGATGCAATTGCAAGACCGAATGGAATGGACGTCCTACGGAGACCTCATCTCCAGTCCTGTCAACTTCAACTTCTCTTCCACTGCATTTTTAATCAACTGAGGCGATAATCATTATCATAACAACTGATTTATTTCATTTTTCCACCTTCCTCGTAACAAATCTTCCTTTCCATACGCCTTGAGAAGATGTGAAACGCTTAAGACTTTCATATTTCAACCCCAACCATGCCTAATTCTTTTCTCCCTTTGAGCCTGCCACATGGAAGGACGGCTTCGTTTCCAAAATGACATATCCCATCTGAGAAAAGTAACAAATGTAATCCCACCACAAAAGAAGTCTTTTCTACCCTTCTCCTTCGTCTTCAAAAGGAAACGGTTCTTTCTTGAAGGGTCTCTTCGTTTCTTTAAATGTTCAAGCTTAACGAATCCAATTCCCGTTCTTAAACTCTATTCTCTCATTTTGTTCGTACAAATGTTCACTTTGTAAAGGAACGAACAACAGAAATGAGAAGAAACTTCAAAGCTAAAAGTATAAGCAAGGGGATGAATATAAGCAATAAGTAGCCCTTATTTAGCCCCTTAGCTGGTCCCTCAACCATGCCTTCCTAACTTAATGTTTCATTGTTGGCCCAAGAGGGTGTGAAATCCAATTCCAGCATCTTCCAGCATCTCTCTTCACAACCAGCTTCTCCTTTTCCATTTCAAAAGACTTCTCTCTTTCAAACAACTCTCATCCATTGTACATCTTAAGATGATGTGGCGCCCACAGACCGACTCTTCGATTTTTTTCCTCGTCATCTTTCAAAAAACCCCATCAAATAGATTCTTTTCATTACCACCACCACCATCACTACTACCAATAACTACTAACCAACATCGTACTAACAATCAACCCTTCGTGTACTAATAAAGAATCTTCACATCAGACTCCCTTTTTAGCACTCTTCGTCTTTCCCTCACGTCACAGATCACTTACAATGATAAATAAGCACAGAGATGATCATCATATTTTTTATTGATTGGAATGCCATTTCCGATCGAGACTTCAAACATTCAAATTCAAAGGGACAATGCCAAAGAGAAAGAGCGAGAGTGGCTCTGTCTGAATTATAAAATTGGAGTTTTTTTATTCCTATAAATCCCACACGAGAGAAAGGGAGACGATCAGAAGAGGAAAGAAATATGTCTGTCTTATGATGAATGAGAGGCCCGAAGGCTCCTTTGCATAATAATAATCTAAGATGATCTCCGTTCGAAGTGAGGAATGCACAGATCGTAATTTCATAATCAAATCAAATGGAGATACGCCTTGTCAGTTAATTTCGTGGATAACACCAAGACACACCAATCCTCTAAATATCCAAGTGTCTTTTGTAGGCAATGAACATTCTATTTTAGTGTTCCTTTTGACACTCCACTCATGATTTTTGAGCTTTCATAAACATTTCCTCTTGCACCAACTCCCAATTACTACAATGAGCCTAGTGTACTAAACTACTAATTCTCATTTCCCCGAAATTCTAGTAGTTTTAGTAATAATTGCTTGTTAGTTCGATTCCTAGCTTGTTACTAACTAATACGGTGTGTGCTCTCATTTCCCTCGCTAGAAAAATATAATAATTGCCAGTCTACTTTTTGTACGGTCAGCAGCAGACTTCTAAAAGTCCTTCGAAGAGTGTCAACTTTCCAGACTAGCTTGTTCTAGTGGCCTGTCAAGTAGCCCATTCCGATCAATCACTCTTTAGTTCCTCTCTCATGCATTTTCCTTCGTGTGCTCATTTAATCCTTTCGTGTCAAGCCATTCCACGAACAAATATTCTCTTTGATCCAGTTCCTAACTGAGGGCACACGAATCCACCTTCAAACTTCAAATGTTCCATGTGTATTGAATTTCTCACCACAATAACAAGTACTGCGTGAGTTTCACTTGTTTTTCTCATCAAAACGCTCATAGCAAGTGGAGTAAATGAAGCATGAATTCAAATGGATGTAGGTGGATTACTCATGTAACTTCGCCCAGTACATTTACACAGTATGGGTTGGGCAGATCAAGATGATGGAATCTTTTGCTGGAGCAACACACACACGAGAGTCTCGTTGAGACTTTGTGTTCAGACATTTAGTTGAATTGCATGAATGCCAACGAGTGAAAGGTTGCTCAGATTACTCCTCTGAACTGAATCCCTTCAAGGGACTGTACACACAGGTATTCTCCAATTTACCTATCGAACTGAAATGCGTTTAAAGGCATTCCAGAAGGTGGCTCACAATGTGGACGGTACGTAAAGGTGGATAGGCGCCACTTAATTACACCCTTCGTAATGACCATTTGATACGGAGAAAGGGAAAAAACTCATTCTCTATCAAATTATGATTCTTCTGGCTTACCCTTGCTCACTCACTTATCACAATCCCTCCCTGTCGAAAAAACTGCAATTTCATAACGAACTTGATGAATTCAAATAAATGCTTGAAAACAGTAAGAGATCTCAGGGAGCATTTCGTTTCATTTATGAGATTTTTATTATTTACATCACACCAAAGAACACAAAAGATGCTTGGAGACTTGTTTTTTCCTTCACAGCTCCTGGAGGTGCAGACCTACCTTTTTACATTAATTTGCACCTTTCAAACATTTCTCAGTTAATGAAGCTGAGATTCCATTACGCCAAGGTGGAAAAGACATGGCCTTTCGCTGGGAAATGTCAATAAGTGAAATGTTGGACTCTCAAACACTTAAAGTGAACCGACAATTAGGCTGAGTGGGGGTAAAATGCATAAAATGATTGTTTTGTTGAGATTTCTCTTACCCGAGGAAAAAGATCACGTTTGCACGTTTCCACAAACATCACGTACATTGAAAGTAAACCACAACAAACGTGCCTTACCAGTTACAATAATAATAAGCAAAGTCATTTTTGAGTTCCAAATAAAATAATAATAGTACAAGTAAGTGGCTGAATGACCAAGTTTTATTTGAGTCATTTGAGACTGGAGAGACGCACAAGAAACAAAAACCAAATATAAGAAGCTCAGGATGTTTGCGGACACGAAAGCCCAGTGTGATTTTAGTGACTTGGACTTTGTTATTTGATCTCACTCGAGATTACTTCGGGTTTGGAACAAATTAAACATTACGCTGAGTTGCCTATGTCTTCTATCCGTTGTTGTGTACTAATACGAGGAGGCGAAGAGGCACGATTACATTTTGAGACATGTCATAAACTTATTCAGAGGAAATTCAACGCTTCAAATAGCCACAACAAAAATTTTATGAGCCTCATTACTAATATTACTAAATGATTGCGAGATTATGTTTTGCTGATTTCGTTTTGCTCAACCAATGTTACAGGAGTGTCCACACAGCATTACCAAAATCAAGGATAAGCATTATTTCGTAATAGTAAACCAAAAATATTATTCTGGAATCTGGAGCCAAAAGTCAGTGGAGCCTCGTTTTAGTTCTTCGGATCTGAAACTTAAGCTACTGTTTCTAGTACAAGCTAGTAAGATTCTAAATTCTAAAAATCAATCATCATCTACCCTGGCATCAGCAAAATTTAATGGTTATACATACTCCAAAATGTACAGAAACAATTCCTGCAGAGTAAGTGCCTCTCTTACTTTTCGTTTAAAATTGAACTCTCTCAACGTGGGTACTTCATATGAAACATGAGAATTATTTTTGAACCTTAGTTTGACTCCAAGACTTTAAGAAAAGGGATAGAATACAAAAGGAAACCCGTTTTGTACTGAAGCAACGATGAAAGACTTTATAAGGTTTCAGTCCCTCGCTCGAAATTGGAATGACCTGAAAGTTTAGTGAACAAAAAGGATCTATTCAGCTGGGAGCATCCATTTAATTCTTTTTAGAGGGAATTGTACAACACACATGGACTACAGATAAGTGTATCTGTTAAAGTGTGATTTGATTATATGTGTGAGCATTCGTCCTTCACCAAGTAAGAAGTGGATGCTCAGGGAAGACATTCTATTTCCTATTTCTTCCAGGTAACAATAACTGAGGTATGTCTTGTTTAATAGCTCACGAGTAAAATGCATCCACACACGTACACTCTCTCACACATATATATTCCTGACTCCTTACTTCTACTAGCCCTTATTGAATAAAAGCCCTTAAGTAAAAGAGATGAGCTAGAGGTCAGGATTTATGAGTCTGGTGGAGTCAGAGGTGGATTTTTTCATGAAAAAGGGTTATTTATATGCAGGACAGGGCTAGGCCGTTTCATTTCTGTACTCTCCTCTCTCATGACCATTTCTCATGTCCACGTCTACTAGAATTGTACTTTGTACAGAGAGAAAATAGGATTGTAAGCGTCTCGAATGCATTATTCTGTCCAGCAATTATTACGTGAGACAGGGCAGGTTTTAATTTGATTCGAGAAATCGTAAATCATAATTAAAACATGAATACGAAAGATGCAACTGTGAGATAGTCCGGACACCTTTAGATGCCCACTCCTTCTTCCTGCC
This sequence comes from Isotomurus graminis, assembly GCA_034696565.1. NCBI lineage: Eukaryota > Metazoa > Arthropoda > Collembola > Entomobryomorpha > Isotomidae > Isotomurus > Isotomurus graminis. Next base: position 14,862 of record JAQGAB010001099.1, read on the forward strand.
ATCGAGGAGCCTCAAGCACATTCAACAACATTCTCGGAGGAGCAGCGAATATCATGGGAGTGCTTTAAAATTCTCATTGTTATTACACCCAGCCCAATAAACTACAATTTGTTACAATCCAACAATCCTTGCTTTATATCGTACAAATGGATGCAACGCAGAATAAATCCAGAAGCCCTCTCATTAAATTCGTCTCGTTAAATCTAATGAATCCGATGGATCTTTGACAGCCACGTTTCTACATTTTTGCACTCATCAACTCATAGCCACTGAACATTCTGAGCAATCGACTCAAGCTGCACTACAACCATTTCATAAATTCATAAATTGTAATCACACTCCCGGAGGAGAATGATGGACGTTTCAGGGTAGGGATCATATTGATTTAATTACTAGTTGAGCAATGGATTTAATTAAGAACAGAAAGCTGAGTGAGACTAGAACAACAGCTCTCAGCTACCTGAAGGCAACAAAAGAAGACTTGCTACGAACTGCTGAAGAACCTCCTTGGAATGCATTCTCTCACAAGCTCATATATGTAAATACGGAGATGTAGATTGGAATGAGTATAAAAAGTGGAAAGAGCAATTATCTCCAGACTATCAGCCTTTTTCAGACAATTTACAATCACAAAATTGGCCGGTTGTTCCTTAAGCAAGTCTAAGCCTTCTTACAACTTACTACTGCACTTGACTTAAAACTACAAATGCACACCACCACTGATCAACTAAATTCTCTCAACCTTCCAGTAGTACAAACACATTCATACATGATACGCATTATTTACATTTCAACCAATTTACAATTCCTCTGTGTATAATTCAATGCAAGGTAATCATGACACAAGACTCACGATCACACTTATAAGACGACGGACAGTGAACCATAATAATCACAACACGCTAGTGGTTTACCTCACTCATACTACTGAAACACTACTAACTAAATAAGCCGTACGTGGAAGTTCAAGAGACCTCTCCAATTTATAATAATTGAGGAAAACAAGTGGATCCAAAACTACAAGGAGGGTGAAGGAAACTATACACAAATATTGACATCCACGACATCCCCAATCTATCAAGTATCAACCCATCTCTTTTATTCAATACCGTTACAGAGTAATTGATGAGACCAGGCTCGGTCAATAAATACCGTAGCTGTATAAAAAGTAAAAAGAGTCATATTGCCAAAATTCACTCACAACTATCTGAGCTGAGATGCATGCAAGCAATAAATTAATGCAACTCTACAACAATTCTTACTACAATTCGTTCACCGTACTGCACATGCACACACACCATACCGTGCCCAAAGTTTGTCTAAAGTCTCAGGTGTTTGTGCTTTTAGGGTTTTCAGATGAACAAAAGGTGAAAAATCTTGATGGGAAGGTTCTCATTCTCTTTCATTTAAGGAGATGATTCAACCATACTCAAAATGCATATGATTAAAAATACAGGTCTGTCTCTCTCTGCACAGGTGTGTGTGCCAATTCAAATTGCTGTACAATACAAAAAGTACGGAGCAACTTTTGTTAACATCCACATATCCATCCAACATGATCATCTCGTCATCATCAGCAGCATACAAAGATTACAAACTGACCACCGCACCGCCACTACCAACAACATATTCATCTCCTTTTGCATTAATAATCGTTATGAATTGCCCTTTTTACCAAGAAGCTGAGTAACCTTTAAAAGCGCAGTAAATTATTATGCGCAACTTATGCATTAACATTTGAGGAAAATTCCCAAATAGACGGGATCTTTCATTGTGTCTATTTACTTTTTAAGGATTATATGGATTTATGAACATTACCAACTACGAATGTTACTTTAAATGTGTTCTGCTTTTTATACAACACGTCTACTAAACAATTCTAAATATTAATTATGAACAACTTTAATCTTCGAATCCCCAGTAAACTGATGATCATCTTAATCTTATTTTTGCTTTAATCCCAATCATGTCTACTAATAGTCAACAAATTAATTAAACCCTTCCACTTACTTTTCACCCCCTCAACAAATACCCACTATTCACTTAAACTAATTTCTTACATTATCTTAAACTTTTAAACTTACAAAAAAGGATTATTCCTTACCTTTAATAAAACACTTCTTGAACTCCAAGTTGTATCTTATCACTTGCAATGCACATTTTAAATCAACACTGCTAAACAATTAAAACTGTCTTTACAAAGTTTCGTCTTAATCACAAATTTAATCCCAATTCATCACCGTGTTTCGTGTTCACCTCATCTCACCTACCATTAAGTATTAAATAAACTGTCTTGTATTTTCACCAAGCAGCAGAGAAAATCCTCAACTCCCAGGAATTTTCACCTACATCTTCCACACTTAAACACTTTTATTGTTTAATCTCCGCTTACTTTTGTAGTGTGGGTTGTTTTCTCACAAACCCAGTGGAAGTTTTGAGTTTACTGTGTTTAAAAAGATGCATTCTGATGAATAATTAATTAGTTAAATGTGAGTTATTGTTATTATTGTAAGGAGATGAGGAGGAGGAGAGAGGCACACAGCAGAGGGACTTGTGGTTTGGTAGAGAGAGATATCCAGTCTGGAGAGAGAGTAGCATTGTAACATTGGGAGATCGATGAGCAGAACCCTCCACCATCTTGACCACCACCACCACCACCTTCCCCCCCCACTAAGACACCACCCACACCCTCCTACAACCCTTCCACTACTACTCATTCATTTATTACATCTTCTTCGTCACAGCATCTTACTTGTTTCTTTTACTACTTCCACTACATCTCACGAACCCAACTACCATCACCGTCGTTTACTCTTTTCAGTGTTTCCTTCACGTAAACATCGTAGCGTAAAACATATCTGCTGTAGTCAAATTATATTAATTGCATGAAAAATTCATAATGAACTCCTTCCTCAACAATTTTACTTTTGGTTTTTAAATCACAAGATTTTAATTTATTACGCCGGATTAATTTTTCTGAGAGATATTTTTACATTCCATAAAGTCATAATGTGTGTTTTACAGGTTTTTCTTGATGCTTTCTCACGCTATTTTATCAGTGATAGCAAATGTCCAGCATTTAAAGTGAAAGTATTAGAGATGTATATACTGGTTTAAAGTTTTATAGATTATATTTGTTGATAAATGTGTGTCATATAAAGAGATGCGATTGCGTTCTATAGTAATGTATGAATTCAAAAGTTTTAATCTAGCTACATTTGCGAAAATGTTTTATAGTCTTGAGTGTTTCTCTATACAGCATAGCTTTTATGATATTTTAAACATTTTAGATTCTTTATAAGATACAAAGATACTTGACTGATCTACATTTATACAAAATCGGGTATTCAGTATATATCAGAGCAAACAACGCTGTCAGCTGTATTTTACACGTGCGTTACCCGGTCCTTTGTTTCCGTTACATACAGAATACCCTGTAGATCAGTTCTATAATCTATATACTGTATTTTGATACATTTACTACAGTCATTTTTAGTCGTTGCCGGAGAACAGGTAGGAAGTACAAGGTAATTATTTTCATGAACGGAATAACAATGTATATAGCACTACTAAGGTAATATTGACGAGGTACGCAGAATTACAACAGTGCACAGGATATTCACGTTTACAATATTTGAAGCGTATGTTTTATCTTTGGCTTTAACATTAAAGACGGTTTACAACAACATACCTATTTCAGCAGTTATAATTTGTAATTCATACGCATGAGATTTACTCAATCTACAAAACAATAATACAAATACAAACTGTAAAAAATAGAAAACATAAGGAACATAAAGTCGGAGTTACTTGAAATAATGTTGAAACCAAAAGCAGTGGAATAAATAAAAATACTGATACTGTTTTTTATCCTTATCCTCTTTCAGATAAGCGGAAAATCACCCAACTCAACAGAATACTTATATCCTTCGAAAACCTTTAACGTGGAGCCACGTCCAC
>JAQGAB010001100.1:0-18810 GCA_034696565.1 Isotomurus graminis
AATTAAATATTAATATGATACTCGATTATCCAGTAGGGTCGGATGAGGTAGCTCAGTTGAAGTTGCGAGCTAAGAAACGTAAAGGTCGTGGATTTAATATGGATGCCGCGAGGGAAGTCAAAACTGAGGTTTATGAGCGTCTGGACCTTCGAGGACGAGGTGTTGATGAAGTACTGGATATTTCTGCCCAGCGATGTAAGTTTTTGTTATACTGTGAATTTAGTAATGTACAAAACGTGTAAACTTGACGTGTTAATGTTTTCAGCCGTGGAAGGGTGGATTCTAATCGCCACAGGAATTCATGAGGAAGCCCATGAGGACGATGTCCAAGGAAAATTCGCAGAGTATGGAGAAATTAAAAATCTTCACTTGAACTTGGATCGGAGAACAGGTTTTCTCAAGGGATATGCCTTGGTTGAATACGAAAACTTCAAGGAAGCCTCTGCGGCCAAGACAGCCTTGGACGGAACTGATCTTTTGGGAAATACCATTCGAGTCGATTGGGCGTTCATGAAGAAACCCAAGCGTCATTCAAGTCGGAGACGTCAGTAAATTAAACACCTTTTCATTTTCCTTTCTTTCTTGACGTGTTATTATAAGTGCGTTTTCTAATTTTTGGTGTTACTGTATGAAGTTAATTGGATAGTTGTCGGAATGCATAGAGAGGAGATTTTTCATCTACGTTTTAATAAAAGTTAATTACACAGTACGTTTAAGTTGTTTTATCTTTATTTCATTCTACAAATATTAACAGTCAATATCCAGATAAACTTTTAACTCACGGGGCTGAGACTAATAAAACTTGGGATTGTAGATTGTGGAAGAATTTTGATTCATCCTTCTGAGCACCGATTTTTTCTAATAACTATTAACTGCCATAATACCTAAAACGATACATCTTGTGACTTACTACGGAAACGTGATAATATATTTAGTAATTCTTTATAAGGCAACTCACAAGCAAAAAGAATCATATTTGCTATTTCACAATAATTATAAATGGAATCAGCTGAGTTCTTGTGTAATACAGAATTTATAAAATACTTCTGCGTGTCTGTTTTCTTGTATGAAATACTTGAGTTATAATGGTCCCTAAAGTGGACAGATCAAATATATATCACTAACTGCAATGCACAAACAAACTATTGATAAATTGATATGACAATGACGTAGGTCTCCGTACTTCTTTTGGAAGACCTTTGGGATCACTCTCACATGTTAAAAAATTTAGTCAATGTGATATGACAGCACCATAATCTACTCGGGGGTTAACTACTGATAAAGTCGAGGTTTCTTGGTTGCAAGATGTGCAACGATACTGAAAGGATTGCTTGTGATCATTAAACACCATTGGATTTAGGGGCACCCGTTTTTCGTCCATATTTTCGACGATGCATGTCATCTACGCTCTCCAGATAATAGGTACCTTCGAATAGGTTAGCTGTCGATTCCGCAGGCTCGTAAGGTGCTGTAATTAGCCAAAATGGGTTATCAGATTCTATAAGAATAACATATATTCATCGGGGTTGCTACCTTTGTGATGAACTTCTTCTCTTAGTGACATGATTTTAGCAAATTCTGAAGGTTCAACTTTCTTTCGTGATTCAAGACGTTTTGTCACATCTTGGATCCCTTGAATAAGCTGGGACAACCCGTTGTTGTTGATTTTGATGGAATACATTGAGGCTTGTAGCCCGGAACCGTAGGAAAACAGACACACACGGTTTCCAACAAGATTTTCAATTGGTTTGCTATGAACGAGACATAGTAGAGTTATTCAGTTATCAAAATCTGTCAACACATTTGCTATTAGAGACCTACCTGATCAGATAAGAAACAAGACCTCCATAAACTGACGGAGTGTACATGTTTCCTACTTGATTGGCCAAGTGCAAAGAAGGTTTTGTTTTAGCTTCAAACAGTTTCTTGGAACTCGCTACAACTTTAGTTTCTACATCACGGTCGAAGTAAGTTTCTTCTAGCTTGACGCTTCTAAAATACAGAATTGCAATGTGATGTACAAACTAAATTAAAGGATTCTTCAGTACAATCATTATGCGATATACCTGAGAGATTCAAGTTCCGGGTACTTCTCGGCAACTTCTGCTTGAGGAAGAGACACGGCATCATTAAGCAACAACCTTGCCAAAGATTTCTGTACTAATTTGCAATAAGGGGAATGAAAAATCACGCCATCAAAGGATTGCAAAGAGACATCTTCAGCGTATCGTTTCTTGGCTTTCTCTGCAAATCGTTTGTAGCACTTGTCAAGTGAGCTCAAGTAGCATTGGATAGAGAGTTTGCCATCCACTCGAGGAAATTCCGATGCCAAGTCAGGTTTGTAAAAATCATACACATGGGTAGAATGGGAAGCTCTAATACCTACAGATGTTCGAAATGATTGTTTAAAATTAAAAAACTTAACCTCACAAGACCCTTCCTTGCATACCTCTTTCTACAACTAATGGAGCATTCGGTCCTACCAACATTGCCACAGCACCAGCCCCACCAGTGGGCCTTGCGTTGCCCGTGGCATAAACAGCGATATCTCCGGCAACAACCAAGGCGTAGCGTCCTACAATCAGATATCATCGTAGTATTACTAGTCCATGGTAAAAGCACAAGATTAATTGTATCTCACCATCCCAGGCGCTAGATTCTACCCAAGACAACGAATTAAACAATGCTGCAGTTCCACCGTAGCACGCGTTCGTTGTGTCAACTCCCTCAATATCTGTATTGCCACTTTCTTCAAATAACTGCATTAACACGGACTTGACACTTTTCGACTTATCCAATATGGTCTCCGTTCCAACTTCCACCCTTCCGATTTCATTGTAACCTGAAACAATCAATTCAAAAACAATTTACCTACTACACTATGTCAGGCAAAATGAACTCATAAAGAAGAAATAAGCTTAAGTAGTCACCTACCAATTTTATTCTTTTCCATAAGATTTCTAACCACAGTTAAGCACAGAGAATTAATATCTTCTCGGTCTGAACAAAATCCCATTTTGGACTGACCAAGTCCAACGGTATACTTTCCAGCGGAAACATTGTCAAACGCTTCCAGCTCAGTTTGATCAACGTACTGGTAAGGGAAGTAGAGTTCCACGGCCAAAATTCCGACATCAGTCGGCCACGCAGATCTTCCAGAGGAACTATTCATTCTGAAATATATCTGAAATTAAAGGACAGAGTGTCACAAATTGAAATTCCAGAGTTACACAGGTCTGATGCAGTGAAAGAAGCTCTTTAACTCTTGAGTTCCCAAAGAGACGGAGTAAATTATTCTTAGGAATTTACAACGACTACCAATGCGGTACTGGAAGGAATGAATGCAAGTTAAGTCTTATAAATGTGTATAAATTGTAGCCGGAAAACTCTACGTAAACAGGTAGATCGTGGATGTGGTTCATAAAGCCATATGTATTCAGCTGATAGATAAGACTTCATTCCGTAAAGTTGTAGAATTCTTGTTTCAATAGGGATTCCCTGCGTACAACGAGATTTAGATTTTGACAGAATGATTTGAGCTGCTAATGCTACGTGTGAATGCCATGAGAAGAGAGCCCAAGGCAAAACCAGAAATCTTACATACATATCTTTGTATAATAGCAATGTGAACCAACCGAATATCTTGGAAAATATTACACGTTCTTTACTTACTTAGAAGGGAGAAGTTTCATTGAAATGCTATTGTAGTGCAAGACTATAAAGAAATCTACATATGCAACTGGGAAAAGATGTTTTAACAATGTCCGAGATTACATGTTATTACTATTGCTTCTATGTTATTATCTAAAGGGTTATTTCAAGACTTTTCCTGTGATCAAGCAATGATATATGTATAGATATATATTACAAGTACAAGAAGAGATGAGCGCCTATTGTGAGAGCAAAGGTTAAGATGTCAACTCCCAGGGATTCGGCAACAATAGGAATATCCCAATTCATGCAAATAATCATTCATCTCATGAATTAAACGAGACCACCACGTTTGTACGAAGGGTAATGTGATGATGGACTGTGATTACGAATTGTGAAATACCCTTCATCTGCTTGTCTCCGTTAGTATTGTATTTCACATACATGGGAAATAAAATTTTAAAGTCTTGTCACACAGTATCCCACGAAGAGACAGTAAAATGCTCGAGAGCACCAGCAGCGAGACAATTTAAATACACAATTTCTGCTCTATTAAAATCATTTGATTTAACATTGGGCAATAAAATGATTTTTAAATTACTACGAATTTTTCCTCCATTAAGATGCTATAATTTTTCCTTATCTTTATATCTCGTGATTCCTTAACGCTATTCACGTAGAACATTATGAACTTGTGTAACATCCTCGATAATTTATTGGAAAAGCTTCCTTATAACTAAACACATTTTTCATTTATTCTGATTTCTCCATCTATATTATAACTCAATAATAACATGCCATGTAAAAGTACTAAGAAATTGGCAGTGAAGAAATACAATAAACGGATAATATTACCACACTTTGCTTAACTTAGGCAAAAGGGTACCTTAGTATCCCAATGCAAGGTCTGTTAAAAACATGATACAGCGTGACTTCCTTAACTTTCTAACTCATAACTAATTTATTTTACAAAATATCTAAAGACGTAATGCTGGACAAATCTATTGGTTGTTTACAGAATATCAAGAGTCACACGGAATACCAATTTCAACGAAGAATTTAATTTGCTTTTGGATTTGGGTTCCAGACAATTGATATAACTTCGGATATGATTTCATACTAAGCTTCTAGTCTGCACGGCGAATTTCAATGAGAGTCTGTGTCCAAGCTACCCAAACAGACCACAGAGCTCCATTTCAATTGAAGCTTTATTGCATTTTTAATCAGGAAGATCAGGATGATGATGACAGGCTGAGCTCATGATTCATGAGCAATGATGATCACAGTCACAGTTCATGACTGCAGATTATGTGATGAATCTCAACGGAGAAAATGCATCGAGAACTCTACTTCACCACCACATAATGTGTTATCATCTCAGTAACAACCTACGATCAACTGAACCAGTCCCTGTGATAATATATATGAATGACCATCACCAGCTGCAACCTCGGACCTATTTTTCTTGTTGCAAAGGAACATTTTTACTGATTTACTATAATCATATTCTCTCCTTATCCTTGTCCGCCTCAATAATCCATTTACTGGTCTACATGAATAATACATGTCACTCGTGAATACTCTGAAATATACCTCTCTGATGATTCAGCTTAAACTCAACCCATTTTAGGTTATGATTTGTTGTGTAAAATATAATGTCAAGGGTCACATAGATCCTCACATTTGTACATTACGGAATACTATGAATGACCGTCATGAAAGGTGGAGTATAAATTTAATATGCATTTAAGTAGGGATGTATTTAAATCTACAGGGTAGTTACGTTCTAGAATGGTGTTTAAAGAATGAGAAACCAGTGTCAGTCACCTCAGAGGCAGGTGAGGGCGATGACCTTAGCGAGGTGGTTGATCCCTACGGAAGGACTTCAGGGCCTCCCGAAATGGTTTAGACAGAGTTGGGTGTCCTCCCGCAGCTGTAGTCGGTATGTGTATGTGTGTGTGATGTCCACTCCACATGATTCTTCCTCACGCCCGCTTTTCTTTCCACGGAACATCCCGACAACTTCCACCCGGAAATCCTCCTCTATGAAAATTCTCATCCGTTCGAAACGCTTATCATCCTCCTCTTAAATGTCCTCATGAACATGTGTAGGTTCACTTATCAGGGAAAATGTAACCAATACTGTCTATTAAGGAGATATTCCTATATGACGGTCATTAGCCACGAAGATGTTTAAAATATGAGTCAAATAGGTTTTATACTTTTCATTGAATTCCTAGGAATCGTTTGTTCAGATAAATGAAGCAATCCTTTAAGTATGGATTGATTAGGCAGAGACTTCCCTGACAGTAAGCAGCTGTAATACAAAAGCTCCTGGTTTCAATGACACACGTCATAGGAGTGGAAGCCAATAAGCCAATTTGTTGAAGGAAACGCTCTGCCTAGCGAGATGATAATATACTTAAGGTTTTAACCTACAGTTTCATGTACATGGAGTTGGCAAGTTTAAGTAAAAACCTATTTTTACCTTTTAACAAAACTGAGAATGTGTTAAATGAGAAATGTGAAGGAAAACATGATCACTTGATGAAGATGTTCGATGACCATTTAGAAGGAGCGATATCTGACACACAATTATTATCGTTGATGATGAACTGTCTCGATTCATTTACCCGTCTATGTGTAATGTTTGCTTCTTTATTGATAGCTGCTGGACAAGTTGACTGACGAAGTGTGGCGAACTATGAGAGTGGCGACTGCTGCATCAAAAGACGCTTTTGAGACAAAAAGAGCTTCAGTATTCAGTATACGTACTCCTGTTTTCCTAACTTATCGAGGTTAGATCAGCTCAAAGTCCAGCAATGATTTAAGGAATGAATGTCGTTGTATCATTTATGATATAAAGTCTTCGTCTTTTCACTTCAAACTCATCACTTGACTAAAAGTTCATTAGATGTGACACAACTCTGATTTTAATTAACGCTGAAGGAAACACCCTCAACATGTCTTCGCTCGCTTTTGCGAGAAGTGAAGCTGTAGTCCTCAAGTACTACATTGTATTATTGACTATTGCATCTGGTGTAGTCTCAGGTAATTGCTTTAATTTTTACCATACAGAGATCAGTTTGAAAACTGACCAATATCTTGGTTAAGTGATAAAATATCGTGTTTCACAACCAATTGAGGAATTATTAGGTTCACGCAACAACTTACAATTAGTGTGTGTATCTTTTTGAGCGTAATTTTTGCATTGTGTGGATGGATCCGAATTAAAAGGTATCAGTTTTTTTCAAAAAATCTCGAGAAAATAGATTAAAAAATATCTCTCGCAAGGCCAAGGATAAATTTTTCCCCCAACTTTCCACTTGCGATTGAAATGCAATGACACCGAAAGAATTAACTAGTTATTTAATACCTAATAATTTCCATGCAGCGCTTGGTTATGGAACCAGCGGTTCAACGAATCTCGTCTGCACGTAATTTCAGCTAATTGTACGGTATTTGGGGCAGTATGGCATTACAATTATAATCATGCAGAACAGAGTTTCAGAAGGTAGAATGCCGTAACTCAGTAAGTTAAGCATAATATTGCCCAAACATCTATAGAGGGTTTAATCTTATAGTACGTACATCTCTCTCGAAGTTGACACCAATTACTTTGCTCTGAAGAAGTATCAAAGGTTTATGTAATTTACTGCTGCGTATTACTACAAAAGTGAACGTGAGATAAAGTTCCGGTGTCACCTTCAAAAATAAGTTTGTTTACGTACAAACTACAAATCAATTTAAGAGTCGAAGCGTCTATTTACTTGACTTTATTGATTGAAGTGACACATAAGTGTTGAAGTATTAGTATGAGATGCGTCGAAGGAACACGTAGACTTATTGTTAGTAAATTGTAGCACGATGATCATATCTATGTATTGGTTTTACTCTTTCAGCATTCTTTATTATCTGAGATTTTCAAGCAAATCTGGTGAGACTTTTTCTTTTTGCCAGAAAACAAATTTCACAGGCAAAAAATACTACTAAACCATTATTATTTATTAAATCAAGAAATCTCCCTACCATTCTCACATCATTTCATCCAACACTTAGAGGAATAAACAGCTCAATGAATTTTTAATAATAACCTCAGCTATTTATTCTCCTAGGAAATTGCTCATATGTCAAAGGGCCATACACGTGACCTTTCATTCGCATTTGATCTTATTTTGCAGAAGAAACTTTTAGAAAGGATTCGTCAGAACTCAAGAGGGGTTATGAGATAAGGAAAGATAAGACCTGCCATTTGCGACAGCTTCTTGTTGTTAGTATTGAATATGACATGGATCCTCATTATGATTTTGCAAAAGTTCAAAACGGTTCATGTATCACTGGTAACATGACCTGTTCACATTACCATTAATAAATGAGTCGGCAGAAGAATTATTCTCTGTGGAAATCTAACACGCAGGTAGCGAAAGGAGACACTTCTGTCATATTATAGTGTTTTCCAATTTCATCTTTCTCACCTATTTGCTTTGGTTGTGACCTGTGGAACTTTAATTTCTGGTGCATAAAAGATGATTGTGGCAAAAATGTCATGGGAAGCAACCCTAAAGCTTCATGTCTGTAGCAAACTGAATGAACCTGCCAACAAATGGTTGATTATTCGAAGTCAAAATTCACCCTACACTAGTTTTGATTAAAGATCTGACTGATTGAAAAATTAATTTTGTTACGTAGTGCCAACAGGACTTCGAAACACTCCAGGAACATGCGTATCCTTTTGCAGAGGTATAGTCACTGTAACCGAAACTCATTGCAAAGAAAACATAAACTTGTAGGATACTTTACACTCATTATTTTGCAGAGTCAAATAAATTCTTCTACGAACCTGGAACAACTTATGTGTATGACTACACAACGGAATTACAGACCGTTCTTGTGGAAGGTTCTCCTCATGGGTCTCAAATTCAGCTGGCATCCAAGATCGAAATCGAACCTCTCTCATCCTGCGAGCTGAAGCTGAAAGTAATGTTTTATGTAGAACACGTTTGTAGTGTTTTTTATTCTGCAACCAAATTTTTTAAACCTTTCAAACTACTTATATAATACAGATAAAGGACGTCACCATTAGTGAACATGACACGGAACATCCACAGACTCAAGATGCTGTGTACATCAAACATGAACTGGAGAAGCACTTCTTACTGTTTGCCTTTCAGGATGGAAAAATTGAACACTTGTGTTCTAATCCAGATGAGGTGGTGTGGGTAACAAACATCAAACGAGGTATTTTGTCAATGCTTCAAAATATCGTTGACGACACCGAAGGGTCTTTGATGGTTCACGAGGTAAGATGTTGAACCTTTAAATCCGTTGTATAGGGATGTTGAGTCATGCCTTGATTAACTATACAGGCAGATGTAAATGGCAGATGTAAAACTCAATACAAGTCCTCCATGAATTCCATGGGTGGAGGATTGACTGTGATCAAATCCAAGGATTTGCACTCATGCACTCAGAGAGACACTCAGCTTATTCCAATTCAATCAATTCCATACACTTCCACTGGGAAGGAACGTGGAATGAATCTCATCACAGGAAACGTAGAATGCACTCAAATCATTCGAAACAACAAGTTTGAGAAAGTGGAATGTCTTGAAGAACAGAAATTCAAACCGTTTGAAAACTCTCAGAGTGGAGCTAAGAGTATCATAAAGCAAACTCTGGAGTATCAATCAGCATTCCCATCCTCTACGTCTGATAATGGTTAGTTCTTTCTTAATGTACTTCAACATTTGTGCAACAACTTCATAACTCATGTTTAAACGTATATTGTTGCGGTTGCGAAGAATTGACGAGCATGAAAAAACTAAGTCTCATCTTCGAAACGGATAAGGGATCGGTGGTAGCTCACAGTGATACATCTGAAGCTGTGATTCTCATCGAACGAATGGAGAGAGCTACAAGATTACAAGTGAAAGCTGAAGCGCCAGCTCTGTTCGTGGAACTAGTGGAGGAACTCAGACGCCTGGATTACCAGGGTTTGCAGCAGTTGGTTGATACAACGAACAAAGCTCTGCCACGGAAGATTCTGATGGACGCAATACCATTGGTGAATTCGGAATTTTCCATCCCATTGATGAGGAGCATGTATCAACGCGGAGAGCTGAGTGAAGATCTTTTCCAGGCTTGGCTTAACAGCGTGGCCTTCATCAAAGATCCAAGTGCTCCAATGATCAAAGCCTTATTAGTATGTTTCCAATGTTTCCTTATGTTTGCGTGATATTCTTAATCAATATTATAATAATACACTTTATTTCAGCCATTTTTGGAAGAAGATTCTGCTACTCCAAGTGTACTTTTGAGCGTTTCAGCTGTTCTCAATTCATACTGCAGGAACTCTGCACATTGTAATGCAGATCAAATGATAGCACGGGCTCTTCAAGCGATCACATCGTCTCTTGGATCTGGATGCGAGGATCACGAAACAATTCAGCTTTCTCGGAAGATCATTATAGCCTTGAAAGCCATTGGTAACATAGGTGTACACTTGAAGGTACCCCAATCTTCTGCAGTAGAGCGTTGCTTCCTTCATAGTTCAAACCCCACGGATATTCGACTAGCAGCCATAGATGCCTACAGACGACTTCCGTGTTCTGCTTTCTCACTGTATCCGTTTGTCACAGCTTTTACTAACACAAATGAGAACACAGAAGTTAGGATTGCTTCGTACCTGACAGTTATGCGATGTGCTACTCCAAAAACAATTGAGACAGTGAAGAATATGCTGCAGGATGAAGAAGTCAATCAAGGTAAGAACTAGAGTGGTTACTGATATTGGCAAGAAACGAAATAAACTTGTTTGTTTTTAGTCGGATCGTTTGTTTGGACTCACCTCACAAACCTTCAAGAGACCAACAGAATTGATAAGCAGGACCTCAGAAATCTCGTCTCCAACGAAGTGCTGAAGAATAAGTTCAGAACGGACATACGAAAATACTCCAGAAACTTTGAAAGTTCCTTCTTTTCCAAAGATTGGAATGCCGGTGCTGGATTAGATTCGAATGTTATTTTCACCGAAGAATCCTTCTTACCTAAATCCGGAATGCTCAATATCACAGTCCAGCTATTTGGAGAGTCAGTCAACCTTGTTGAATTCGGAGGACGATTCCAATCTCCAGAAACCCTGTTGGAACCAATATTCGGACCCAACGGTTACTTTCCCGATGAAAGTGTTTCAGACTTTCTTAAGACCAGCAGAACTAAGAGGAGTGTGCAGGATAATGAAATCCAACGTTTATCTTCCCTGTACGACGCTTCAAGTCAAAGAATAGAAAAAACTCCAACTGGTTCATTCTACGCACGTGTTTTCGGTCACGAAGTGATGTACAAAGATTTTGAAGTCACAACAGATTCTACAATTCCAAATTTCATCGATGAAAAAGGAACAAACTGGTTGAACATTAAGACTTTGCTTGAAAACTTGAGTACCGGAAAGAAAACTGATGTCACGAAGTCTGCTGTGTTGATGGACATCTCCTACTCAGCACCTACTTCTGCTGGAATCCCATTCACATTAGGATTAAAGGCATCAAGCACCGTCAGTTTAACTGCTGAAGGAAAATTCAACGTTGGAAAGTATCTGGAGACTAAAGAGTTGGAAGTATATGGATTTTTGAAACCAAATACAGCAGTGAATATGGATGCATCTTTAGTAACACGAATCGGAGCCAGAAATAAGTACATAAAGACCGGCCTGACTGTACGTAACATTCTTCGCTCCTCAACTGTCGTAGAAACCAAATTACATGTAAACGGCAAGAAGTCGGTTTCACTAGATTTCAACCTTCCCCAAGATACACAAGAAATCTTTGAAGCGTCATCTCAAGTGGTTATCTTGAAGGGAAACGGAGATGCCTTGAGTTTGGATACCTCCATGACTGATGAGGCCCCTGAGCCTTACTGTTTTGGCGAAAGTTACTCTGACATTTGGGGTATACGAGTTTGTGGACTTTTCTCAAGACCCGATGAGTTGACCTTGACTCCAGTAACTCCAATCATTGCTAAGTTGTACGTTGAGAAAACTGACAAGTTCAATGGGTATCACATTGACTACAACTTCAATAATGATACAAGTGAAACAAAACTTACAATGGTGTTTGATACTCCTGGGTCAGAGATTAATCGACGATCATCTGTTGAAATATCGAAAGCACCGTCATTGGGAAGATACTATGGATCTCTTCAAACTCCGTTTAAGTTGATTAAAGCTGAAGGAACATATCTGAAGCTGAAGAAGACTTTTGAACTAACTGTGTTGGACAATGGGAACAAAGTTTTCCATTTTAACTCCAGCCTTCAACAAACAGGAAGTAAAATTGAACCTCGGTTGGCTCTTACCATCATGAAACGACCATTAGCTGATGTCCAAGGTGTAATTGAAATTCCTAACGTTGACGAAGTCAGAAAGAGAGCGACAGTTGATTTGACTTTGAAGCATCTGACACAAACTCCAATTCGAATTCATGGTAATCCTTCTAACAAACAGTTGTAATGATACTCTTTAGTTTTATGTGATGTTAACTTATATTACTGGATTACAGGTACCTTAGTGATGGACGGAGGAGTGAACCTTGCAAACTTGGGCATCGACTCATACTATTTGTCTGGAAATCTTAAGTCAAATATTAAACTAAAACCTGGTCACATATCTACGAAATCAGTGATGGAATACTCGTGGAAACAAGGGGAGACTAATAAAGTTGATATAAATGCCAAGTTGCAGAAGATACAGAAAGGTGCATTATCAAAATTCATTGCAGCCGCAAGTTTTGCAATGTCCAGATTCCCTGACCAAAGTGTGGAATTTTCATGGGAAACTCAAACCAGTAAAGGCTTCTGTGAAAACACAGCAAAGTTTGCTATAGGGAAATCAACATGGGACGCACATACGCTTTTTAGTCGCCAAATCTCTAAGGATGTCAACGAGATACGTTTGCAAGCTTCCATGACCAACCTCAAAAATGATGTCGACTATCTCGTTGAGTTTTTCCATAAAATGATCGACCAGTCTATAAGCACCAAGTTGATTGGCAAGACATCTTCAATCAACGTGGCCCGACTTCATTTTGATTATGGTGCAGAGTCTCGACCGTTTTTAAAAAGAAATGTTACTGCTGCAGCAATTTGGCCAGGTTCGGAATATACTTTCCAGGCGTATTTGAAGGAGAAACAAAAAGGAGAGTTTGAAGGAGAGCTTCTAATTGACCTGAACAAGTTGAAGGAAATGAAGGCCACTGCAACGTATATGAATAGGTCCAACAACTTGAAGTTGGATCATATACTTGACTTCAGGGCACGTGGATTTTCTTCTGTTCCTGTGTCTGGATCACTGGCGTTTTCAGCAACAGATAAGCAGAGTCACATTGGATGTCAAATCCAGCTGGAAGGTCGCAAACCACATAACAGTCGCCTTAGCACAAGCATTGACTACTCCCATTCGAAAAACACTCACAAAGTAGAAGCAAAGGTTACGTTTAACGAAAAGAAATACAATGGTGAAGTCACTTATCATAACACCAAGACAGATACGAAGCATTTGGTGATTGATCTACATTTGGATAACCATATTCATGTGGATGCCAAGGTACGAATTCTTTATTTGTTGATACCTCACATACCTCAGATCAAATGCGAAATATTTAAGATGATTTTAATGCGGTTGATTGTGTAATTAGGTAACAGGAATGTATCCTAATCCAATGATGGCATCATTTTCTATGGTTCCTGACAAAGCAAACAATCCCCAGGATAAGTTGGAGTTCAAAGGAAGTCTAAATTCACAAGATGTTTCTCTCAATGTAAACTACTTCGGCCAGAAATTGGATTTTAACGGAGGATACAACGAGGGAAGAATTGGAGCAGAGGCAGTTTGGTCAGAGAATCAAAAGCTTAGCTTAATTCTGGAGTTCCCTGTCTTAGGGTTGAACGAAGCGTCTGTTGCTTTCCAAATGGCACTTCCTATCCGCGGTTGTCGTAACATTTCTGGAAGATGGGATCATCAAATGTCTGATCAAATTCATTTATTCAATCTGCAAGGAAATTTGGAGGAGAGAAAATTGAATAGCTACTTGAAAGCTTCTGTCAATTCTACCGATTTAGAAGCTAACTTTTTTGGCGAGATTACCTCCGTAGGAAAATATGAAGCTACCGTTGTTGCTTCCAATGATGACGGTAGAAAGAAGTTCAAAATAGAATTGCAAAACAATAACGAAAAAGCAAATATCAACGCCGAATACAAAGACTCTCTTGATTCATCTGCAATCGTTCTTGACTTTAATGGATGTACTTATTTGCCTGAGGTAATGCTACAGTCAACAGTTAGAAATCTAATTGGAATTTTAATAACTACTTACTGAGCACTAACTTGACATATTGTACTTTCAGGTATTGTTTGAATTATATCGACAGCACCACGAAGATGGACACAAGAGTAGAATGCTTCAAATGGCTTGGGGAAAACAACCTTTCACGAATGCAGTGAGGTTTGATTTACGCCAGTGGTTTAGCCCTCTCACCTACCAATTTTCGTTTGTCACTCCTTGGGACATTTGGAGAACCATGAGTGGTCAGTTAATCATTGACAAGTTAGCTTCATCTTACTCGCTTCATATGGACAATGACATCAGGGGAGATTTAATTAACTACATTCCCACGAAAGTTGACGCAATAACCTCCGGATCGAAGTCCAGCTTTCAGCATTTAATTCAGGGACATTTCAACGGACCATCTTTTGAAGTTTTACTTAAGGGAGGTGTAAACGGATTAGTCAACTCAAGTGTTCAATCATTCGCCAGGTACAAGAGATCAAGTGCTGGCCTTGAGGTTTCCAGCTTCCTGACGGATAACAACTACCGAGGAGAAGTAACAGGAAGCTTCGGTGACAATAATATGCAGTCTGGCCTGGAATGGTCTCAAACAGAGGAAACCCAGAATTTGTCTCTGTGGGCACACTTACCAAATGGAAAGAAACATTCTATGATAGGAGTTTACCATCATAATTCAGTTGGTGGAGATGAAGTATCATTGGATGTAAAGGAATCACAAGATACATCGGTTAAAATCACAGCAAAATATCGATTCGACGCTTTGACATCTTGGAAAATATCGACTGCGGTTGAATCTCATGTTGATGTAATTCCGTCATTTTCTTTCGACAGCTCAAATATGCAGCCAAATGATGTGGAGATTAATCACCAGACTGTATGGACCTTTTCGTGCAAGGATGACAAGCTTTGTGGTCAATTTCCCCTTGAAAGGTTTACTATTAAAGCCTCTTTGAAAAACTCTGCCTCGCTCAGCGGTACTATCACTGCGAATAACAAGACTCTTACTATATTGGGAAATGTCCGTGAAATGCAAAACGGATATGGACTGGACGTAGAACTTCTATCTACACAGTTTCCGAAATGGAAAATCAACAGCAAGTTTCAATTGACGTACTCCATGGCTGAAGTAGGATTAGAAATTATCCAAAATCAACAGAATGTCGTCACCTTGGACTTCAACTTCAATAAACGTCTTAATTTGTTCACTTCCGGATTGTACCTGAGTTCTGCGTTTACACCAACTTTGGATGGACAGATTAATCTGAACTTCGAACGTGGTTTGGTAAACTTGTTCTTCAAGTATAATGAATTGTCTGTTATTCAGTTGGATTTAAAGACACAGGTGAGATACTTGACATAAATTTACTGCGTGTAAATCAAAATTGGTAACGTGTCCAATAAATGAAATGCATAATTTAATTTTCAGGTACAGACGACAGAAGGATTGATCGTTGTTAACTTCAAGAGTGCCATGTTCGCTGTGATTGACGGAGTGGGGATTGAAGGAACATACAACATGCAATCAGGGAATATTGAAGTAGATTTGAAATACAAAAGTCCATCTGCAAATTATCAATTCAATGCTGATGGAATTTGGAGTGAGGATGACAAAGCTCTGAGACTTTCTTCACACGGTGATTTTGTTGGTTCCCTGGAGGTCCAAATGGTACAATGGAACAAGGTAGTCGCATTTGTCACTAAGAATGAAAAGAAACTTTGGGAGATAAACTTGGATTATCAAGCTCACGTGGGAGAATATTCGTGGGGTCAACATCAAGTCCTCATGAAATACGTTGATTCCAATCAAAAGGCTACGTCAATCAAAGTCATATGCGGAGTTGATCCCAAGTCATTTGATCTCCAAGTTGAAACTCCTTTCACGTCTTGGACTCTTCTGAAAATTCACGGAAAACTGGACATCCGAGGTAGCAGTACGAAGACAGTAAGATTCGGATTTCAACGTGAGGACAATAAAGTTGAAAGTGGGTTTGACTACAAAACCTTCAAGAGGAATGGAACTTCTGTAATTTCCACGGAAGTAATTGTCGTTGGGTTCTCAAACATCCGAGAAGAACTTTTAAAGTCCATCAACATATCGAATTATGGCTTGGAAATTTCTTCCGCTGATTCAATTAGATTCGGAGCCTTAGTACAATGGTCCGCCAGTTTGTTTGATGTCACAGTGGAAACACCGATTGAAAACTGGAACAGAGTTAGCTTGGGAAGCAGCTGGGAGTTCCAGAAACCTCAAAAACAGGTTTCATTGAAAGGCGATCTAAACGGATTTAGTTTCGAGGTCAAAGGAAGTTGTGCTTTTGGAAACAAGAAAGGCGATGCTCAACTAAGCTTAAGCACACAAGAGTTATACAAAGCAAAATTTAAGTATGAACTCGGCACAACCACCGAAATATCTTGGGCTCTGACTTACCCTGGATTTGGCAAGGAACTTGAAGGCAAAATGACTGCAACTACAAACTCTATTAAAATTGAGACAGACACACCATTCAGTAGATTTGAAAATGTCATGGGAAAGGTATTATACAATGCTTCATCATCTTCAGCTCATCAGTACGTTGTGGAATGGGCTGTAAACCAATCTGTCCGTAAAATTGAGCTTGACTATGCAAATAACCCCGGTGAACTGGCAGTAAACGTGAAGACTCCTTACAGCCCGTGGAATGACGTGCAGTTCAATTTGAAATATGACGAGAAGCTTGAAAATATCGATGTGAAAGCTACCAGAGGAGACAAAAAACAAATTTGGTTTATAATGATAACCAAGAAATCCTACAATGACGGTCTAAGCCCGACCCTTAAATGGTATACAGCAGATTTTACATTGGAAACTCCTTTTGAGGGATACTCGCAATTAAATTTTGGTTTCAATTATGAGAAAAATGATGAAGAACACACCTTTGCAATTAGAGGAAGTCAAATAGGAAACCTGCAAGGTCAATTAGATGTCATTTACCGAAGTAAATCTCCCTTGTCTGCTTATATATCAGCAACACTAACATCCAATGAATCTCTGGGGATTAATTCCAGTGCCAAAGCCGCCCTTATAATTGATGATAATGGAAAAGCCACTGTGTCAGTTCGAGTAGAATCGAAGAGAATGAAGCACGAGATCGATTTGTCCGTTGAAACATTACCTAATAAAAAGCTTCTTCAAGTAAGAACAACTCTTCCGTTCTTGAAGCAAGTTACCGTCTCATACGAAACAGGAAATGATCAAAGATTTCATGGTTTGTGGGAAGGAAACGGCGACTTGATAGAAATACATGGTACTTCAGACATCAAATCTATAAACGACGCAAATGTGACTGTATCAGTTGTTTCGCCAGTTCCGGGGCTTCGGAATGTCGCTGTTAACTTGAACCATCAAATTAGCAAAGGAATAGTTACATCCGGACTTACCTTTCAAAATGAAAACTCTCGTTGGCTTGCCAAACTTAATGGAAACTACAAGGATATGCTCAATGGAGATTGGGTCGTTCAGGTAAATACGCCTGTGGAAGAGTACCAAGACTTCACTTGTTCTCTTCAACTTAAAAAAACTGAGGACCTTAAACAAGTTAAGCTGTCGTTCGTGCGAAACCTGGCGAACACTTTTGAGCTGAATGGAAGTATACACCCTGACAGATCTCAAGGCTCCTTGAAATCAAGTGTAATGGACATTCAAGTAGACCTCGAAGGCGCTGTGGTGTATTCCCCACACAGAAAGTCTCTACAAATGATTCTCAATGCTGGAGACAACGAACTAAAAACCAGTTTAGAACTCAACATCCAAGGTCTTGATTCAGGACTAGTTCATTTCAAATCCAATTTAATACGAAATGCAAACACAAAAGTTGCTTGGAAAGTACTCGGAAGTCTACAGGAAGGAAGCGCTTGGACGTCAATAACGAATACTGCAATCGGCAGCAAATCCATGCGCGGTCAGTGGAAAGTCAACTCTTGGAAGGACATGAGGGCTGACGTCTGGGTGAAGTTAGACGAATCCGAAGTTGAGACTTCGGGATCTGTCCAGTTTTTTGTCAACACTGATAGCAATGGGATTTGGAGAACTCTCTTCAATCTGAAATATGCAGAAGAGTCGGACAAATCTTATGTTTCGCTTCACATGCTCCTAAAACAATCTGGAAAGAGTTTTAATGCGGATTTGAAGTTCAAGACTCCTTTCAAACAACTTGATACTTTTGATTTATCTGGACAGCTAAAGCTTGAATCTCCTATTGTGATGTCACTCAAAACGAACTTTAACTTATTCAGCGCAGAAGCATCTGCAGAGTTAGGAATTGTTAAGAGCTCTTTCTCCTTAAATTATCAAAACCAACAGCATGGAAACCCGGTTTTCCTAACTGTAAATTATGACTTCCTTACTGAGAACAAGAACGCTGATCTCCATTTTAAGCAAGGAGAATATGAAGTGAAGCTGAAGAACCAGATTGTCATGCCAAGACATTCTGGGGAAATCGACCTTGACATCAGCTTAACAAGCAGCGTTCCAATTCTTGGTGTCTCTGTAGATGGAAACGTCAAAGGGTCTTATCAATACCATTCCAATGGAATTTCTGAACTTCTACTAGCTTTGCAATCAAATTCTGTTGGTAACTGGAAATTCCAAGGGGCTCTGAGACCCGCGTCTGATTTTCATTTTAAGGTTCATCTCGAGGAAGCTTCAAATATGGTCCCTACCGTAACCTTTGAGTGTAATTATCGAGGAACCTTAAGACAAGGAATTAGTTCGGACGCGTCACTGATCTATAATGATTCCAAATTCTCATTTAATGTTCTATTGAAAACAGATAGACTCAGT
>JAQGAB010001101.1:0-18803 GCA_034696565.1 Isotomurus graminis
TGAAAGTTCGTTCCTATGAAAAAAAACCTATGAAAGTTCGTACCTATGAAACCAATCCTATGATATTTCGGGTACCCTTCTCTGTACCACTTGCGATAACTCAGAAATCATTTATGGCTCCTACACAGTCATGTCTGTTCCAGTATAGTGACTTGCTAATCGGTACGAATAGGAAAAGGTTTATAAAATTATAAAAAAAGATACAAGATCTAATAAATAAACTTTGTTTTCAGAGAAATTTGGAACGAAAAATGGAATTCGCAGGGCGGATGATTCAGAAATTTGCGAATATGTTTTGCTGGCTTTTATATTCGTGTCATTTGTCCTTCCGCCACTACTGTTGTGTTGCATTTTGTTACTAAACTTGGATCCTCTCTGCTTTGTTCTTCCTAACGAATCTTCTACAATTTTCTGGACTGCTTTTGTGTTAAGATTTCTGATTGGGATGCCTATGATATTCTATGGATACTGGATAGTCGTCAGCGTACTTCATCTATGCGTAATTTGTATCCATGTGATTGCCTTGACAGTGACGTATAGCATACGTACTGGAATTTGGTTGACAAATTCGAGCTTTGCAGATGTTGCAATGGTTGCTGGAAAGGACAAGACTACTGAAGAAAAAGGTAATGAATGGAAAAGAAACAAGAGGCTGGTAAGGCTAAAGATAATTGGAGATACTCAAAGAGAGTTAAACATCATTCAGCCGATAATTGATGACTCGTTTAGTCTCCTTGGACCTTTTATTCTGCTCTTTGGGGAAATTTTGCTTGGACTTTGCAATTTTGGAACCGTGAAGATGCACCAAACGATTCCCATGCCGTACTTTGTTTTCTTACCTCTCTTATCATTTTTTGTTGTAATTATTGTTATTGCTTTATTTCCGCCAGCATCAAATTTGTATGAGAACTCGCGAAAGCTTAAGTTTCTATTAAGTAGGTCGGAATTAGTAAACACGAATAAATATTGGTCGAGGTTTATTAGATCGGTTAGGCCGTACAGAATTCGCTTTGGATGCTTGTTTTATGCTAAGAAGTCGACGATGACTACGTTCTTTTGTGCGTGTGTGGATGATACGATTACATTGCTAATGCTAATATAGGTTTTGGTTTTATTTCGTATATTAGCTTAATTCGATACGGTGTGAAGAGTAGAAAACATTTGTAAATAAATTGTATTCAACGGATGATGATTGAATATGGAATGAATGAATGTTGATGGAAAAAAATGTTCGTTGAACCGAATCTTTTAATGAGTCGTATTAGGATACAATAATCTATGCATTTGTGCTTGTTATAAAATATTAAAAGTATAAAGTATGTTGTTAGGATATTTCAATGCTACTTATTGTTATTACATATTGGTGCATTATGCAAAGAGCAGTTGTAGTATTCATTTTTAAAGCTTATTATTGTCATTGAATTACAATTTTGCGTAGGATGAAGGATTGTAATGGCATTAGTTTATTATGTGCCAGTTGTGAGACGTGCATTCATGCTTAGTAAGAAATGTCTTCCCTGGGGAGCAATTTCATGAGAAATCGCAGGCGTACTATGACTCAATTAATTGCTTTTAGTCATTTTGGTTTTAGACGCATGAAATCTGTGACAGCGATAGCTGTAAAAATGGAATTGAAAAAAAGTATTTAAGATATAAGGTGCAGAGTAAGGTTGGTGGATCTTAGGTGACATAGGAGTGGAACTAATTGTAACGTAATAAATCGATTGTATTTTGCTGGATAATAATACGTTTTACTTAAAACTCTTTATATAAAATTACGGGGAAATTCTTGTAGGACCTTATATTAACGTGCTCAAATGATTTTGAAGCCAACCTGACTTGTAAATTATTGCCTGTCATGTATTTCGGACATCAGTGTGCAATCTAAGTGGATAATATTGCAATTATAGTGAGAATTTGAGTTGTGACATTGTAAAATATTGCTGAATAAATCTAAAGTGTAGATGCAATCCAAACCAGACGGCCTACGGTTAATCTCAGTTATTATTTAAACTTTTATTGCTTTTCAATGTGGTTCTTTATTAGCATTAGTAGAATAATAGTAGGCTTTTCATGTATATTATTACTTTGGGTAAAAAATAATGTCTAACTACTAAAACCAGACAGCGGTTAGCGAAGAGTGAGTTGTGTTGAATGTTTAAAAGTTTATATAAGCCGACATTTGTATGTGTAGAGAGTAGTCATTGAGTTCTAAAAGGGTATGGCTCTAAGTAAACGCTTAGTCGTGTTTGCTGAAAAAAGAATACTTCGTGTTTTTCTAAACTTGTGATGTTTGTGCGTGGTACTTTAAATTAGCAGAGCTTCTTCAAATTAAACCATAGGAAGCAGTTTGTAGGGATTACTGTTTAATTGAGCGGAAGTCGCATAAGTGAAATTGTTTTGTTTAAAAGTGACAATCTTTGGAGGAAAGAAAATAAAATGGCTTCTGAATTGTTTTATAAACGCATAAAACAATTCTATGGACTCCTCACTCCCAGGAACTACTTGTTTCAGTATAATTCTATGAACCACGTGTTTAAGTTGGGAGGTCAAAGACAAAAGATAATCTTTGGCTTATGGACGACCAACGTTCTTGTCAACGCAATGTCCACGACCGTCCTGAATCTGTTGAATGCTAAGAATAATAAGAATCTGAGTGAAGATCGCAAATTAATGAGCATAATGTTTAGTTGCCTTACTTGCGGCTTGTTTGGATGTGTAAGTGTTTTCTCAGTGCCCCTCGCAGTTTATCAGAAATCGTTTATGGCTCCTACACAGTTTCTGTTTGTGTACAGTGACCTGCTAATCGGTTCGAAAGATTCTTTTTATTTAGTATAGAATATATATACAATATACCGTGTTATTGTTTCAGAGAGGTTTGGGACGAACAATGGAATTCGGAGACCAAGTGATTCCAAAATCTTTGAGTGGATCCTGCTATCATTTATACTGTGGTCTTTGGTTTTTCCACCGCTGTTGGGTTCTTGTATACTCTTTCTAAACTTTGATCCACTGTATTTCGTGTTCGGGACTCCGTCAACATCCGGGATGTTGTGGATGTCCATCGTTATCAGGTTTGTTTTTGGGATGTCCACAATATACCACGGTTATTTGGTAATTGCGTTTGTGCTCCATCTGTGTGTCATTAGTATTCATGTGATTGGCTTGACAGTCACATATTGTATTCGAAGTGGAATCCTTTTGGTCTCTTTTAGTCCTTGTGATCATCCAAAGATTGATATTAATGACAAGGAGAATTCTAAAAGGGAAAGTAACGAGCGGAAGAATATTACAAATTTGCTGAGACTCAAGAATATCGGCAAAACGCAAAGAGAGTTAAGCATCATTCAACGAATTGTTGATGACTCGTTCAGTCTTCTTGCTCCTTTTCTTCTGGTCCTGGGAGACGTTATGCTTGTCCTTTGCAACGTAGGGACTCTAAAGATGCATCACACGATTCCAATGCCGTATTTTGCGCTACTGCCTCTCATATCGGTATTTGTTTTAATTATTGTTGCTGCTTTATTCCCCGAAGCATCTAATTTGTACGAGAGCTCATGTAATCTTAAAGCTTTGTTAGAAGGGTCGATGCTGGTGTGTACGAATAAATATTGGTCGAGGTTTTTTGGATCTGTCAGACCGTTTAGATGTAATTTTGGGTGTTTGTTTTTCGCCAAAAAGTCTACCATGACTACGTTCTTTTGTGCGTGTGTGGGTGACACCATTACGTTGCTTTTGTTGTTTTAGAAGGAGATTTGATGAAACATTTGAGGGCTTTTTGTTGTTCCGTGCAAGGACAATTGTTTAAGACTTTTAAAAGTCATGTAATTTACTTCGCACTGCCGCAGAGACTAGAGTAAACAAGTTCTACTATGCTATAAGATTACTATTAAATGTTTTAATTATAATTTTTATATTAACGTGTACATCGTGTTTGTGTATTATATCGTATATGCATATCGCATATATAATAAAAAGTATAGTATTTAAAGTTTGAATACATAATACTCCATGGACCGCATGTTTGTGCCAAATTTCCCTGAAGACCAATTTATTTATAGTACCAACTTAAAGTACTATGATTATTTTAATCAATTCTGAATGTGTTATTAGTTTCGACAACATAATTACGTCAAACAAGGTAATTGTAGTGGAAAGTACTATGTTTTAATTTGGGACACATAAAATACGTTTAAATTTTATGCTCTCTATTTATACGATTTGGTTTGCAGCTAATTTGAGTAGTAACTGCATTTGAAGTATTTGTTATGTGCATGTCAGTTAGGGATAATAAAGTCAAGTTGACTTGCTGTGAGATTGTCGTTTCTGTAGGCGAGGGCTTGTATGTTTTAAGGACTTTCATAATTAGTTGGTTTAAGTCCGCCCAATTGTATTATTTATATACAATTCATAATGAATACAATTGCTTTATTATGACGTGAATGATTAACTGAGTAATGCAAATCAAATACCGATTGGCTATTTGGTTTTCCGATTTTGTAATAATACCTGTCAATATAAATTGCTGTTAATTGGTACATAAGCAGGAACTTAAGTGTAGTTGTGAGTTGGCTCAGAGTAAGCGGACAAGTAAGCTATGAAATGGAAATAAAGGGGTTTTTTTTGTTTAAATACTTGTATAGGAATAGCAGCTACAACTCACAGCATGGAAAGGATATTTATTTAATTGTGTATTGATACATTTTACTGAGCAATTACTTTTATTCCACGATTCTGAACACAACTTATTAGGGTACGACATACAACGTTTAATGCTCATGCTTGGTTTGTTCTAGAAGCTTCTCTTCTGTTTCCTTTCCATAATCTGTCCAGAGCAATCTTGAAAACTTGGAATTATGTCAAACGTAGCGAATAGAGGTATTTATTTGCGATTCATTCGGTCTGGGTCATCTTTCAAAATTCCGTTAATTACAATTTTTGGTCTTCGTACAGGAATATGTTGATTAACTATGTTCCGTTATAATTCTAGCAGCTTGTAATCATAAATCGTAGCTTAGTAGCAATCAGATCACACTTGACCATGATAAGTGATAATTCATGATTAGTGTAAAACAGATATGCATTATTTACTCTAAGCGATGCTCGTTAGTTAAAAGTACGGTACATAAAATGTAGTGAATTAAATATAGAACATACATGTGTGTAGAATCCTTAAATCATATTAATTAGACTGCTAAAGGAATGTTTTGTGAAAACCTGTTGTTTCATGCCTTTAGTGAGAAGTATTAATTGTCAATTAAATGTGATTGAATAGCACTTACCAGAGAAACTTATAAGGTTGGTTAATTTGGTTTGGTTTAACTTTAAGCTAGTTGTATTCTCGTTTTGACGTAAATAAGTACGAAAGAGTACGTTAACGATTACTTCTTCTTTTAGCTTAACATAAATCCAGTTAGGAAAAAAGTGGTGTTCCCTTCGCAGAACATGATTTATACAGGCATCTTGATTTTGGAAATCTTATCGTTAGGAAATTGCCAATATGTGACGATATATGCAGATGTAAACTTTAACGGTAATGTATACACAACAACTGAGTTTGAAAATGAATTTTGAACTTATTGTGAAAGTGTTTCGCTCTAGAAGAGAGTCAAAAGAGATTTATCCATCAATATAAAGTGTGCAAACACCCTTGGAGATTGGAATGATCTAGCTTCGTCCAGTCGTCTGAACGCTGTTTTAGCATATCAATTGTAGTGGAAGATCAATTAAGCTTAAAAAGAATTAGGCTCATCTGGATAACTATATTGAGTTAAATTTCAACGACCAGATGACATATAGAAGATCTAGTAAGTATGGGTTATTTACTAATTGTTTCTAAAATTAATAGTTTATGTGAATGTATGTTCTAGGTTTGTGTGTTGCTGAGCATAATGCAGTTAGAGCTGAACACGGACTTTCTCCATACGGATATGACGAAAAGGTTTGTCCGAATAAGATTAACGGAGTTGTTATTTAATGGAATGAACAGAAACAATGCATTTAATTTGCTTGCCGGAGCCTCACAAGTTCCCACAGAACGGGTTGCAAGTGAAACCTGTGAAAATCCTCATCAATGTACTGGCGAAAAAGGTTTTGGGGATCGGTTTAGAGTCAAGGTTACCCATTCAGTGGATACGGAGGTGAGTACTTTATGGCAGGAAGTGGTAGCTGCAAAGATGCTGTGGAAAGATGGATGGGATCTCAAATACACAGGGAAAATATTCTCCGTGATTATAAACAGATGGGATGTGGGAGAGAGGGTAACTTGTGGACTTTTGGATTTGCTAATCATAAATAACTCAATAAGCTTTATTAATCTGGCTGAGATGTTGCTTCTAGATTTAAGAATAATTAAACAGTTGGATTGTCCGGTTGAATATTCTTAAAGCATACGAGTTTTTTTAGAAATGCATATGACGATACTGTCATACTGTTTCAATATAATATGAAAAGACATGTCCATTGAAAAAATGTTGTCTACGTTAGTGGGGCACGAGGAGATACTTTTAAATGATTGACATTTATTTGATCCGTTCAGATGGGAAACTGTAATAAACAACCGCATTAAAAATCGTTTGCTTTTTCCAACCTGATTATTTATTTTTCAAATATACTTAACAATCAAATCTGCAATAAATTAAATTCCCAGACGCTTAAACCAGTTAAAATCGGGATTATTTGCACATTGCTTGCGCAATAGACTCTACCTGATCCTTAAGGGATTCAAAATCTTTAGCAAAGAAAACAGAATCATATCCAATGAAATCGAATTCTCCTCGGTCGATGTGTTCTCCAACTCCAACAGCAAAAGTAATAATTCCAGCATTCTTAGCTTTGAGAACAGAGTTTCGCAAGATCCGAGGGTGAGCAAATCCTCCATCAGTGATAACAAACATTCCTTGCGGAACTGCAGATCCTTCTGAATCCGTTCGCTTGTTAGACTCGAGTTTGGAAGTGGCTTGATTGATGCCAGCTGCAGTGTTGGTAGTGGAAGCGAGATAAGGAGCATTTATGATTAGTTGGTGCTTTTCATCAGCAGTTCCAGCAAAATCTAGACTCAGAACTTCCTTCACAGAATCCGAGAATACCAATACTAATTGTCGGTTCGTGGGGGAAGCGGAAAACTGCTGGACAAATTCAGCAGCCCGAATCTTGGCGACTGCAAATTGTGCTGGCCCGAGGGATGCAGAAGCATCTAGCAGCACAGCGATATCAGAGGTCCGGTCACCGCATGGTACTGAATAATTGTTTGCATGTATGTGCTGCAAAGACCACATTAATAATTAACAAAAATTGTGCCAGCAAAGAAAGTAGTTTGCTTTTAAATACTGAATCCTTTAAGGCGTTTCTTTCACTTAAATAGTTAAGAAAATACAAATGGTTCAAAAACTAGTTAAAACTTACATTGCCATGGACTTCACGTTTATGACCTGCAGCTGACAAGGCGAAGAACAACATGGCAGCCCCAAATATTTGCAACATCCTTGGATCTTTTTACAGTACTGAAATACTAGTTGTCAATGAGTCAATAGCGGAAAGAACGACTGGGAAAAGAGAACTGACACTGAAACTCTCAGCAGTCTCCTTTTTATACGAAATCTTGACAATCACCTTTGTATCCTTGCCATTATATTCTACTACCCACGCTGCATAACCAAGGATAACACTGCGTGGAACAAACCACATGAATGCATATATACTACCAATGAGCTATGATGGTGCTACGCTTATGTGTAAGGTATGCATGTTTTAGGCGTTTTTCAATGTCCACCAAACTACAAGTTTAAAAAAGGTTTTTCTAAATAATGAGGAAATATTGAAATGCTGTAAAAATGTATACTCAAATAGTGAAGTTTAAATAGGTACAAGACAGAGTAAGGATAATCTGAACGATATTGGTGGAAATAAATTATTGTAAAGCCATTAAACAATAGCTATTTAAAAGCTATTAACATTACACATTAAGTCATATATAATTCTGGTAGTGGTTGTCAAGCTTAAAATACCAAGCATACGTTTTCTGCTGAAACGAAATTAAACTGGAAATAATGATGGATAATTAAAAACGTTGTACGTCAGTAATGATTCTATAATTATGGGAATTCCCAGTATGGCTTTAGGAATACCGATTTTACCTTATTAATGGAATTTGGAGCATTGGTTTGCATTCAAATGAAGCCTAATCAGAGTTGTCTTTTCATCTTTAGATTGCTTCTAATTGCATTCGCATCTCCTGAGTACGTAGACAATAGTAGTGCTTACAATTAGTAGTTCTTGTAACAATTCCATGTTTGATGACTTTGTCACTTTCGGTGGTGAGAGTTCACCTCTTCGCAGCTTTTCATAGGTTTATAAAATAACTTAGGTGTTTGTTATCGGCGACAATTAGCATAGCTGTTGTGAAACTGCTTGTAGCGAACTAATAATGAATTCTTTCTGTACAACCATATGGTACAATTAACAGGATACGTGTGCTCAAGTTGAATTTAGAATTAACTAAACAGGAGACGTCTGAGTATGGTCGTAAGAAAGGCACAAATTCCTCACCTCTAAACCCTTTCCATGAATAGCTTTTGGAAAAACCATTAAAATACAAACTTTCACACAGTCCAATTGTACCGGTAACCCAAGGAAGCAAACACTAGTAATATCTTAATAACGCACAATCTCCTTTTAGATTCACCATTACTTTATCCTTAAGGAATTCCCAATCTATAGCAATGAAAATATTATCTCATTTTGAAGCAATGAAAACTAATTCCCGTTTGTTGGTATGGTATCCAACTCCCTCAGCAACAATACAGACTACATCCATGTTAGCTTGACGTACATTATTTAGAATTTAGAAGGACCGGAATGTCAATAGATGTTGCTTCGGTATAATTACTAGTTTGTGGAACTGTAGATCCCTCGACATCCTGTCGCTGGTTGGAAGTCCGACTGTGTAGTATAATCTGCAGGTATATGAACGGATTTTTAGGATGAATGGAAACACAGGGTCACTTTAAGGGGCGTTTCTAGGTATGCAAGTGTAGTAAGTGCAGAGGATTTATTTAACAAAACTACAGTCACTTGAAACCTTTAGAAACATTCTCTGAGCGCTTTTTGACCGAAGTTAAGTTCCTAGTTTTACGTGTACTTGTGCTTCACTGCTTACCAATATTTTTTAAACTAATAACCGTGTTTAGAGAACCGAACAGTAGATTAGAATGCAGCTCTTACCAATTGATAAATGTTTTAATTAGCCCCTGAAAAGTCTCGATAAGCTGTTTCAATAATACACTCTCCTGTTTTCTTGTCAGCACCTCTCCTTATCTGCAAAGCGCGCTTTAACCCTCTAGAGGGTTCAAGCGACCCTGGATCTAAAAGTGGCTTCCAATGTGACGGTAGACTTGAGTTATGTAGAATGTATATTCTACATAACTCAAGTCTACCGTCACATTGGAAGCAACTTTCGGATCCAGGGTCTATGTTAGACCCTAGCTTAAGTGTTTTTAAAAGATTTTAATAACATCTATTCACATTATTACATAAACCTCAATCCATAACTAAGAGTTTAGAGTGGAGTTTGCAATGTATACTAAGATCTAAAGAATATTCTTTGTTAAGTGGAGTTATGATTAGTATATGCGATAAGCGTAATTGAATATCACAGAATTGATATAAATAGTATCTTTTATTGTATGGAATTAAATGAAACGTAGTGAACTAATTAAAACTCTTTAGTATGATGCACAATTAACAATGTGAAAAATATTTTAAGGCTGTCTAGCGTATACGTACAACGTATAGTAAACATTAGGAAATAAATTCAAATGAAGTGACGTTAGGAACTAATCCACAGTAAAGTTGGTGAGAGAATAAGCCACACAGTTCAAAACGTTTTCAAAGTAAATGTCGATTCCATCCGGACACATTCGCTTTAGGGTGGACTCCAAATCTACTTCAGTTTTGTAGTTGAAAGCTCCGTCGAAGTTCAGGTCGTTAAGGAGGAACTTAACCTTCACATCTGAGCCAACTGACCCCACAGCGCGTAAGCCTAGGGAGAAGAGTTTAAGCCAGCATCCAAGCAGAGTAAACATATCTTTAAGCATCTCAGAAACTCTTACCCACAATGTGACCCACACCACCAGCAGCTGAAATCACAAACAAAGTCTGTCCTGGACTTAAAGGCTCACAGATCTTGTGAAGTCTTGTGTACGCAGTGGTTCCCAAATTCCCCAACACTCCCAAGTAGTACGACAACGGAAACGGACTCTCCTTCGCCTCACGAATCTTCTGGATTGGACTTCGGGTCACCTGAATGAACAACCAAAGCCTTAAGTACCTTGCCACTGTCTCCAATGATTAAGAAAGTAAACCACACCTCTTTTGTATTAAGAATAGAGTATTCTTCCCACGTGGAGAAAGCAACGACCACATCTCCCTTCTCGTAGTCATCATCCTTTGACTCCACGACTTGTCCAACCACTCCACCCTTAAACACTTCCCCAGTGATCGCAGCATCAAAGTAGGAAGGAGTGGCCGGGTCCCTCAGTCGAAGTCGCATGTGCTGATCCACAGATATCCACAAGGTCTTCAGCAAAATCTCAGAATCCCCCAACTCCACTCCATCCAACTCAATCGCCACTTCGTTAATCCTGAAAGTCCTCTCCGGATCCGGAAACCCCTCGGGGATCTCTTCGTACACAACCTGCAGATTCCTTGTGGACATTTTGAAACAAAACCTCCTTCAACTGTTGTTATTCTCTGGACCTGTTCTGGTGATGGCTGAGCTCCTCCAGCAGAAACCAAAGAGGTCTATCTGCCTCATCTCTTAGCAACTGAATAATTATTATTTATCGCAAGGACAACTTGAGACAGACGATGAATGTCGATAACACAAGTCCCACCGACCCTGAAGCACTTCAGTGTCAATAATTTATAGAATCCAATGTATTGCATATTAACGATCCACGAAGAAGGAGCTGGAAAATTCATTTAGTAGAGTGAACAACCTTTATTGTATTTATTTGATTAGTTTTCTATGCCACAACTTCTTTTCTAAAGTCCACGAGGCAAGGATGAACGTGTATGTGCGTGTTACATTCGATTTCCGCAAAATAAGTATTTGAAATATATCTCACAGTGTTTGCCAAGTTTTACAGAACCTGTACAGTTGGGCCAATCAAGATAATTGCGGTAGAAAGAAGCGTTTGATCCACTGGACTTTGCAAATGGGCATTTGTGTAACTCCCATTGCTACTAAGTCCAGTTGTACAGCGTTATTGATGTGGTTAATTAAAGTTTAGTGCTTTTAATTACTAAAAAACGGATAAGTTTTACTTTCAAGGGGCGTTAGGATTCAAGTTTTTAATCATTTTGATGGGTTGAAATCCATTTAACTGTCAGGCAGTAGAAATTGAAATTACGTCGTATGTCCATGCAACGTGGCTGTCTGTTTAGTCCAAAGCAGCACTGTATCAATAAGTTTCCACTTCGTCTTGTTCTTCTGATAAGCGCTATGGTCTGTTAAGTTTTTCCTTAATTTTATTCCGAGCTTGAATCAGTTCTACCAATAAACGCACTGTTGGACACACTGCACGAATATCAACCAGATTTATTACCGAATGCTTTAAGATTTGCAAAGTGATAAAAAATCTGTAAATTAAAACATGTGGCAGTTACAAATTGCTACGCTGTGTGGTCTCAATATTCTTCTGGCTGTACGACCTTCGGTCCAGAGTCAGGACCGGATAAAGTTTAACATCCACAAGTTGCTAACCTCAGTGCCTTCAGAATGTAGTCTCCAAATTCTGGTTGAAAATGACACGTCCGAGAACTTTGCGGAACTCCCAGTACCCACGATAATTCAATCAAATGCTTCATTCATCTCTGTTTTCCCTAAAGAATCGGCTAGAGACTTAATATTCGCTAAAACTACTTGCAGCATAAACTTAATCTTCTTAAGTCTCTCAGATGGAGAAATTGTCTTAACGAAAAAGTCACAGCACAAATTCAATATTCAGCTAATCACATATTTTGATTATTATAATCCAGGTAAGCGATATTTCAGTGCACGACGAATTGACCTGCTTCTTCTTAATATGAATCCTTATCATTTACAAAGCTCCGATTTATTGTACAAACCCGGCTACAAAAATACGGACATTCTACCACTAGACGTTTTAAGTTTCCTTCTTGAGTTAACAATAATCTTTCCCCCCACGGATAGCGAAGTATATTTAATTTGTACTCAAAAAGCAGGCACGTTAGCTTCGTGGGAAAATTTTAAGTGTCATACATCATCAACAGTGACATTTGAACTGATTGCTTTGCTCTCAACAAGTCCTGTGTCCTGGGGATTGGGAATTACCGGTGAACAAGAAATTGTGACACAAAAATATATCAAACCGAAAAGTTACTTGCTTTCCACCATTCCTCCCAATTTCAATACAATCAGCCAAATAATTATAGAGAAAGCGAACTCTTCGATTGTAACTGATATTTTAACAACAACAACCGTAGCGTACTTTGGAGCAGACTACACCATAGATCTCAGACAAACAATATTAGTTACGTCATCTTCAACTCACTTTCTCACCTGTTACAGCAAACCTGTGTTAAGTTTTGAAATGTACGCTAATCCGTTTCAGTTTGCAGCCTGGATTACACTTTCTGTCTCGACTATATTGTTTATTCTCTTTACAAAGTTCTTGTGTTTCTATCTCAAAATTAACGCCAGCTTTTCCCCGTTCTTATTTATCGTGAGCACCCTGTTTGATGACTTTATTGAAATTCCTCAGAAACTTGCAAAATCTTTTAGCTTTCGAATTTCATGTATTGGTTGGCTACTCGCAATTGTTGTACTTGTTAATTGTTACAATGCATTAGTGTCTTCTGGACTCACAGCTCCATCAGCAGCTGCAAGATTAACCGAATTTGAAGACATATTTTGTGACACAAATCTATCAAAAATAAATCGAAGCAATAAGGAATTTAAAAACCATGCACAGAGACTTTTTGATTTTTATCGGGCCCCCACGGTATATGACAATACCTCATTATTCTGGTTCGGAGAAAAGCAAGAGCAAGTAGTACGAGATGCTGGAGTTAAAGCTTTGGACGTAGCTTTTGGCACGTTACAAAATCCCGCTTGTTTTAGTTTACTCTCATACACCCAATCTGGCCATGAAAACTTGTCGATTCCATGGGACTTTATGAATCATGAGTACTACAAAATGTTTAATCAAGTTTTGTTCAGTTTGCTAGACTTTGTGTACTCGGAAAAACCAACAGAGACAAATAATTTGTTAACGGGGATTCTGAACTACCTTTCAAAGTCTGCAAGACATTACCCAAAAATAGAAGATGACAGTGTGGCCAAAATAATGGAGAATACTTCACTAAGAGTAACAGCGGTTGAAGCAGAATTAGTAATGTGCAAGAAATCAGTTTTTGTTGGAACTTTCGAAGAAGTCCAAATGGAATTAGAGTATTTAAACACAAACTACAAGCAACGGCAGTTTTATATTTCAAAAGACTCTCTTATGACATTCTACGGCATTTGGAATTTTCAGAACGAAGGGTTGTCCAAAGTTCCTTTTTACTTTAGACAAATGATAGCTTCAGGGATTTACGACAAGATTCATTATTTGTACAGTCGGAATCAAATATTCAAACGTAGGGATGGTACAGAATTAATCAGAGGACATTTAAAATTTGAAGCTGTTAGTGCTTTAAAGACAACAGGGCCAGTTCAAACTGTGTTTATTTTGTTTTGCCTTTTTATACTCGTAAGTTTTTGTGTAATTTTGGGTGAAATACTTAAAAAATGGATGCAGTTTGGATTTCTAGTTAAGCTTAAGCAATTGTCGTTTATGATAAGAGTTATGAGTCGTTATTTAAATATGCAAGCTTACATAAGTCGCCACCTCAGTTTGATTCGCTAGAAAGAATGTTGTTTCGTTCCTTGAAGAGATGCGTGAGTAAGACAACTTTAATTTAACAGAGTGTCCTGTGTAATAGCTTTAAACATTTACCTGTAGATACAAGTAGTCATTTGTGTCAGTGGGTTTGTATTCGGTAAACCAATAACTTCAGAATATTAATACAATATTGTACAATAATGTTTCATATGGTCTGACACTTGACATTGGTTGACCTAGCCTTATAAGTACCAACTGAATGAAATAAAGTTCACAACAAAATTGTCCATTTTAGACGTTCAAATCACCTGAAAAATTCGCTGCAACTGTGCGAATATAAATCAATCAAAGCTAGTTGCCTTAAACGTTTATTATAATGTTTATATCATCGTTTCATCCTACACATCATAAAGAGAGCAAGTATTCCTTGAACGCCGTGCATATCCAATCCTAACACTCAATCAAGAATCCCATCCAGTTTATTCCATCTCAAAAGGTGAGGTTACTTAATTACTTTTATATTGCATATTGAGATCTACAATAATATTGCATTTTTGCACCAGGAATAATGGGTAATTTTGTGTTCTTACGTATTATGTACACGCATTTTAATTTATGAGCAGTTTAAAGGTCTGCCAAGGGACACTTATTTGTTTCAATGTGTCTTGTATTTTCTTCAATTAAATATGTCTAGACAACTTAACTCTAAGTGTTGCTCCGTTAATAATTTCACTGTGTCGCGTATTTCTCTTCGATCTTTCAGTTTTTTCGTGCTTTGCCGTAAGTTCCTTGCGTTGTGGAGTGTTTCTGAGGACCATAATCTTTTCGGATTCCTCTGGTAAAAAGTATTTGACTTTGTCTTGCGGGTTGAAGGTCACTGAGAGTTTCTTTGATGGACTTTCTGGAAGTCGCTGAGTTTTGTTTGTACTTTGATGCAGGTCGAATGTGTCGTCTCCGGTCCATGTTGACTTGTCAATTGTTCGGTTAGTGGAACGAGGTGGAAGTCTAGTAAAAATACATAATTTAATAGTTGAACATTCGAAGTGATTTATTAAAATACATATTTATTGTAACAAAGTTAGCCATGTAAAGGTACTTACTGAATTCCAACAAGGTCTAGAAGGAGAACAGTGAACCATTTTATAAATAGTATAAGTAGGATATAAATTGTATGGTGAACAATAAATGTAGTATCAGCGGAAATCATGGTGATGATTAATATATCAATGGAGTTTTGACATTTAAATGTAAGTTTATTGTGTGCAGCACTAACTTGACGTTATGAGTGTATCTTGCAACTTAAGAATAGTAAAGTATTAACTATGAATAAACTGGGAAGACATGGAGGTGTTGGAAGTTAAATATTAATAAGGGAACGTGAGTATTTAATAAGAATAGGAATATTTAACGTGATCATATGAAAAGTGGAGGGAAATCAGCTGTCAGGAATATTCTGTGCCCAGCAGGTGAACAGCCCTTCCTGCGTCTCTCGTCCACCCTAGCAATAGACTTTCTATGACGTCATTATGGTGTGAGCAGATCTCATATCTTTTATTGTAGCTAGTGAGCGTGGGGAATACATCTTACATTGTGTGCGTGTGTGACTTGAGTGTGAATTACTAGTCGAGCTGGTGCAAATTCCTAGTGTGTTTTATGTATGATGGTTTTTAAAGAAGGAATGTCATATGAATTAACAAGGATTACACTGTATTTTGTACTGTGGAGGATAATGGAAATGTTCGTACTGTAACAATGAGTATAGTTGTTCATAGAATGCATGTATCAGATTTATGCAGAGTAACGTATACATGTACTTTACGAGGTTTAAATGGCAAGTGCGTGTTTGTCCAGGTCGACATTAACATGTTAAGTAAAGCTAGTAGATTGTTTAATGAGCTTGTGGTTTATTGATTAAGTACCATTCTTCCTGTTGGCATTGATGTGATTTTGCTATAGGTTTGGTATATCCTTTGTTCCTGGGTAATTGTGAAGTGATTGTTTGGACGACTAGACTGTTCTGACAATATTGGTTTAATGTTCTATTGGCTGCACATCCGGGGATGTCTTCAATATGGCATTTCTAGAAATTAATTACAAGTTGGTTAGTATCTTAGATGTCTTACAATTAGGTTGTTGCTTTGTCAAGAGGAAGTTACCCGTAGAAATGATCTCGTTAAACAGCGAAAGAAGTTTTCAAATGGAATTTTAGAAATTTTGCTGCAAGTTAATTCATTCAAGTAATACAGAGCTTCTTCACTTAACTCAGTCCATTTTAAGGGTTTGCCATTGAACTTGATTGTAAAGTTAGTTTCGTGGATTTGTAGCTTCTTAAGTCTCACGTGAATAGCTGGAGTATTAACAAATTTAACAAAGTTGTTGGACAGCTCTGGCATTTGGAAATAAGTGATGTTGTCTCCTCTGAGTATCATTTCGAAATATCCTTTTCCACGGATGTTCTTATTTTCCATGGTTAATTTAATACCAATGAGTCCTTTTATTTCAATCTTGTTAACTGCGAGTGACGCTTTAATGCGAATGTATGTTGGATAGTCGTAGAAGTATTTGATTTTATTGGAGAGCTCGGGTAAGCCAGTAATCGTGACATTATACCATTTTAAGTATCCATTGCTTTCAGTATTGTAAAAAGTGTCGGGCAATGTGAATGGGTTTGGAAGTTTGTGGATCTGTTGTTGGATGAAGTCAAGTGATGTCCATTTGAATCTTTGAAGTAACTCGGCTTTTGGGATCTATATTAGAGTAAAGAATAACGTAGTTACACGTATTGCTTGCATTTGATACTGTTAATTTTCTTGGAACTGCAGACGGATTAAGTGTCAATACGAGCCAACATTTGGCTTTAGACTGCGGCTTTTTTTGTGGTAATTAACCATTTACAACAACGTCAGGATGCACATGGATGCGTAATGAGCAAACACGCTTAAGTCGTACCCAAGAAGTTAAGCATAGTAGATTTTGTAGCAAGTATCAATTTAGTCCTAGATTTCATACTTACTCTATAAGTTCAAATTTGCCTCTTGGGTACTATTTTCTACTGTTTTTAAGTATATTACTTACTTTCAAGTTTCAATTTACCTCTATTATGTGTTGTACCCGTAAGTACGACTAAAAGGATCATGATTTAAAAACCTACACCAAGCAGCCTCCTTAAGCCCAGGTAACTGAAGACGTCATAAACACAAATATACATACAATGCTGTAGTTAGCAACGAGAGTTTTCGTACCAATAAGCCCCACTTAAGCACTCTGCTGCAACGATTTCGAACTTTCATACAAATACCAAAGTTGCTTGAAATTACTATTTCTTGCGTTTGTGAAAACATTGGAGTGGAGCCACTGTTTAGTTTGGCCTCTGCAGTCGTTAGCGATTTCTGTTTTGACCCATTTTGGTGACCCCCACCGGTAACTCAGCAGTCCGATCGACATTTAATTTTGGGCGGGAGGTCTGGAGCGCTTTTGTAACGTCCGCACCAAATTTGGTTACGATCGGTCCGGTGGGTCTTGAGTTGAATCGCGATCAGGCAGACAGACGGATAACGTCCCATTATGTATGCTCCTATAAACTATTACAGGAGGTTTTTTGATTAGTAAATTATTATTATTATTAATTATTAAATGTGTAAAGTTACACGTGTACACCTAACAGGCAGTAAAAAGTTCTGTAGAGCAAATGGGGTTGGCTCAACATAATTTCAAATACTCTCTATTTAATCTACGTTGCTGTGAGAACTATATAAATACCCCTAGCCCCGAAGTCAAAGTCCAAAGGTCTACAGGTATTGTATTAATCTCCATCACTACAGCGTAAAATAATTCAATTAAAAATTATGTATCATTCAAAGACTACACAAAATCCAATCAGCAATTACATTTTCAACTCAATTTAGTAAGCTAAAGAATAACACGTCACCACAAATGTCTACAAAATGCTTCATGGATATTTAATGAACAAGTATACGCTGGAAACAAACGTTGCTGGTACTTTTAAACTAAACTTCATTACAGTCTTGCATAACCTTAGTAAAACTCATTGGTTAAAAACGCTTTCAATTTGTCAATTTGGTTTATCACATAAATACTTCAAATAAGTTATAAATTCAAATATACTCTCATCATCTGCCAATAAACTAATACGCATTTCTAATTAGCCTTAAAACAACTTACAACTTATTCTTAACTGCAATTGATTTGCTATCCACTCAGGTCACTACTAATTAAATGCGTGAGCTAGGACATCCAACGACTTAAGGTACCAGTGTCGTAGTAACCAAAATATCTTAGCAACTTTGAAACTTTTCCGTCGATAAGCTCGTAAAAGCATTTTATTGGCTAACAATGGAGCGCTGAATTTTGTTACACCTAAGATTCACATTAATCACTCTTTTTTGCATCTTTAGAAGATTTCAACTGAAGCCTACGATTAATAGCTTCTACTCTGTACGTTGGCTGCCTAAATGGTAGTCCCTTGGGCAGCGTTGGGTCTGATATCTCGGATGCTACATCGAACTCATAAAACTTGATTAGTTTGTCCTTCATTTTTACCCATAACTCATCAGTTGCTTGACTCTTGGAAATCCTTTGGATGAAATATTCACAGGTGGACGAGTCTTCTGGTGACTCGTAGTAGACCATAAAGTCACAATAGTTCCGATCACACACATAGAGCTGCATAACCACTTGAAAGAAATATAAGTGAGTTTGCTTCAACTCCATCACTGTGCGCTTCTTGTCCGTAAACCTAAATGAACAAGATATTACATTATGAATTCATTGAATGACTTTGGTAAATGTTTGAACAATTAAAATTGTATCGAACCTTAGAAATGAAGATTTTCTTAGCGGAACGTCTTCTGGTCTGCAATTAACACTCTTTACTTC
>JAQGAB010001102.1:0-18803 GCA_034696565.1 Isotomurus graminis
GCCATGAGAAATAATTGATCAGCAAAGTTTGACCTGAATTGCACATCAAACCTTTCTTCTGCGGAAAGTTGGTATGTACATATAGTTGGTAGTGGCATACCTTCGTTCGTGTGTGCGACTACACGCGTCTGTCTACCTGCAGTTTTCTCCTTCCTTCCTTACCTGCGATAGTTTCCTCAGGAAATCACCACAATTAATTACTCTACAACTTTCTCAATATCAATTCTTCAAGTACGAACAACTTTCTACAAAGTTGAGATGATGTTGGATATGTGCGTGTCTGCTCACGCAATGGGTGTTAAAGGACAAAGTTTAAAGAATTGACACGATGGTCAGTAATGAAATAAGGAAGGACATTTGAGTTTGTGTGTTTGCAGTGGAAGGGGAGGAGTAGGAAACCCTCCCCCTGGGCTATGGGCTATCCATGTCCCTCCTGCATAATTCATGTGTCTTCGTCTTCAAAGGATTGATTGGGCTTTACTCGCGAATAATAATGATTCGTGCAAGTTAGAGGAGAATGAACGGGTGATTATTATTTAACGAGTGAATTGTCAACCTCTTTATGTGTGAGGCTATTGAAGGAAACACAAATTGAAAACAAATAGTTTACCTATTTTTGTGAGTACAATGTGTTTAACCAAATAAAGGCGAGTGCCACACGCCTTCTTAAAGTTTTCTAGTTTGTATTTTGTGAAGGGTATGTTGTGTGAGTGTTTTGTGTATAAACGAAGGAATAAAGCGGAAGGTTCAGTTGTGTAAATCAATTATTATATATATTCACAGGTTAGCTTTCTGTCTCGAGGGACTGACGCTGAATTGTCGGAGACCCTTTCGAAGAAGGGAGAGTTAATTTTGAGTGAAAAGTAATTTAAGTAATGAATGAATTGTAATGGAGAGTGTTGATTGAATCAAAGGTGTGTGTGTGTAGAAAGTTATTGGGTTTATTAACTGACTTAATGAATCTTTGAGCGTCCAATTTAGTTGATAGATTTGTGGGGAGTAGTTGAAAAGTTTGTTAGAGGATTGGTGAATAGTAAATGAGTGGAATGATTTATGGAATTGGATAGTCAGGATTGGATAATGTGATAGGATGATTTAGAATGAAGTTTTGATGTGAGAATGTATTATTGTGAGTATTTGTATTGTAAAGGAAAGTCTTTGTATGTGAGGGGGACGTGTATATATGAATATGGTGCATGGTACATAAAAATGGAAAGCTAGTGACTTTTTTGGAGGAAGGTAGAAAGGGGCATACACATGTGAGTCTCATCAATGTCAACATGGGCGATTTGGGGAAAGTTTGTAAAGGGTGGATGGGTGGAAGCGACTAGAGAGAAAGAGAGGCTCGTAAAAATCTCGAGTAAGAAGATAATCCAAAGTTTATTTGCATTGAAAGTTGACAAGATTTGGAATTCACCTTTGGTAGGGGGAAATAAATAGAAGGAATAACATCTCACTCAAAAGTCTTTTGAGTTTAGAAGGAGGGAGAGTAGAATTGACGGACTGGTTGTATCATAGGGGAATTACCATATGTATGGGATGCGGTGAAAGTCAGAATTTAGGAAACTTACTCGAAGAGACTGGCTCGAGATTTCCACACATAATTTCTCTCCCAGGTTTTGAGGCTGAAGCTCATTAGCATAAGGCAGAGGGAAAGGACGAGGAGTTTGCGACCGAGGCGCTTTCTGAGGGTGTCCATTCCGTGGGCTGTAAGGATGCACATCCCCACACTGTAAGAATCAATCAATAGTCATGTAGTCAGTCACACCTTCACAATAAAAAGTTTCTCTGCATGTGATAAGCCCCAGAATAATAGATGTTATTGAATAGAATATTATTACGAGAGTAGTGTCTGTTGAAGCGTTTGTAAATCATCCTTTTTCCCCTCCCGTACAACTCTCCCCTTGTCACAGGACTTTCTCTCTTTATATTGTTGGAGGGTATTTACTCAGGAGTAGTGGGAGAAGTTTGTAAAGAATGATTGCGGAAGGAAAGTTATGAGAGAGAGAGTTGGTAATTCGTGAATCATGAGGAATACATAAGACAGAGTGACGTCGTTTGAGTTTGATGGACACTCACGGAAGGAAGGAATGACGAGTGGACCAAATGTCCATCGTCTCATGCACTTGTCTTCGATAAGTCTCTAGTGTTTCTTATCTCTGGGGTGTTTGACATTTTGTATTTTCCTACACATTAACACGTTAAGGGGTAGTATAGTACGAAGAGTGTAGGTGTATGTGTGTTGGCTTAGTGCACGCGAGAGTTTTATCTTTGATATAAATGTAGTTATCTGTGCAGAGACTTTAGTTGTATTTCAGTGTTGAAAGACGGAGAGAGAGAGAAAGAAACGGCCGTTGAATGGAGATAATGTCAATAAAATGGACAGTAAAGTAAGTTTGGAGCCTTCGGGAGCTGAATTGGTCCTTTCTTTAGAATTCAATAGTAGGTTGCTGCTTAAGGGTTGATGGGTATGCATCGGTCGTGGGTTGGTGGGGGTATTAAGAGGTTTTATCTCAATAAAACGAGCAGAGGAAGAGGCATTTAATTTTATATTCTCTTTATACTCCCCCTTTAATATCATCTGGGTAAGAAAGTAACATCTGTTACATTTTTACTTTCACCCGTTAATCCATAAACATGCAGGTTCTTAATAAATACGCTGGACTTTCCTTTGAACTCGGAGGACATTCTCTACTTTCTCCTTATCTGAATTACTGATTCGTGCCTCCCTTCATTCTCCGGCAGGTGAACTTGTTTCTTGTTCTTTTATGGATGAGCGTTTCTCTCGTTCGAAATGGACATTACCAAACGATGTGTTACTTGATGATAATTATAAAGCACGGTTAATTGAAGGATGTCTGGAGTTGAGTGGGAGTACGTAGGAAGGGACAGGAAAGGTGGATGTGCATTGCACATTGGGTATTGAATATTTAGAGGTATTGATTTGTAGGAACATGTTAACTGGCAGTTGTTCGGTAAACAGGAGGAGGAGGAGGAGACCTGGGAGAGTTAACGGGACTACTAAAAGGCTCTTTGAAGTGGAAGGGAGTAGTAGTAAAGGCAACAGGCCCTTTTGGTGGGGGTCGTCTCGTCAATTTCCAATTTATATTCATGCTTGTGTGTATGTGTGTGTGTGTGTGTGTCGGAGGAAGGTGGGGATGTTTACCCACTTGCATAGCCACTACAGATGTTCCTTAGGTTGTGATATCCTATTAAGAGTATCGAGTG
The DNA here is from genome assembly GCA_034696565.1 of Isotomurus graminis. Taxonomy (NCBI): domain Eukaryota; kingdom Metazoa; phylum Arthropoda; class Collembola; order Entomobryomorpha; family Isotomidae; genus Isotomurus; species Isotomurus graminis. The sequence goes on from JAQGAB010001102.1 coordinate 3,229, forward strand.
TTCAGAGGAATCCAATTTTAGGAGAAAGCTCCTTCCTTTTGTCCCAGTTTACATTGCCACAATGAGTATTCATAAGAAACTCTCGTGCACAAGTCAATTTTCTGAGTAAATAGAGGAGCAGAGATTAAAGGGAGGAACGTGTATTGGGAGACCCACTAAGCCCACCACATCTGAGAGAGAGTGTGTGTGTCAGTCGATGTAGAAAGGATGTATATGTGTGTGTCCATCTCTCTGATGCTGATTAACATGGGGAAAGTTCCCCTGTACCATTTCGCTACTTGTTCTACTAGCAGTTCTACCTTTGCTTTCTTCTTACGAAGACTTAAAGGCTTAGTTGGTTGGACGATCCGTGAACAAATTCATTGACCATGAGTCCTTTTTTAGAGTGAAAAAGGTTTGAAAGTCTACGGACGGACGAAAGATCTCTCTTGATTGTAATTTAATGTGTTAAGCCTAGTTAAGCCTGGACTCACGACCCACTCGATATTTCCCAAATGCTTTGCCACTTTGGAATAACCGATGTAAGTTGTGTGGAGAGTAGTTGTGCGAGGTTTTTACGCACGTTCTGGTAGGTGTAATCGTATGCAAGATCCGGTTGGCTGTGAAAGTTAAGTGGTGTAGGTGAACCGTGTGGAGAGATGATTTTTGCGTGCTGGTGGCAACAATGGAAGAAAGAAATCGACTGGATTTGAGATAATAGAGACAGGTGGAGGGTTGGGAAGAAGGAAGGATACTCGTGTTCCTGGTTTCCTTTGGCTGTCCTTTGAGAGATTTACTTTTTGGCAACGAAGAGACCATCAGCAGACCTGTTTGTCTATTATCGCTTTTGGCTTGGAGCACACAAGGTCGGGCTGTACACCGTTTTCCCTGCTCAACTACTTCCGTGCCAGAAGACTTTCTTTGAACCTCCACATCCGCACTTGCATTCGGAGAGATTTAATTCCAATCGATACAACTCGTGTCTACTACATTTCTACGGCTTCGAATTAAACTCCGTGTCTCCCCTCCTTAATGTATGCCGACCATAAATATGTACAACTCCTCCCAATGAATTGCTTATTCTGGGCTCTTTACCGGGTGGATAGGAAGGGCTAATGGGTCTCATAACTACACAACCTTATTCCGTACAATTTATACTCTTACTTATGCATATAGAAGTAAAATATGAAGTTACCTGGGAGTATAGAGGATCCTCTCAGCTGCAACGAATCCAACGGGAAAAAGTAAATTAGACGCCGGAAGAAAGGGAAGCGAGATGAAGAGCACAGGGAGAAATATCCTGAGTCCAGTTCGTTTGCTCTGAAAAATAAACCAGTTTAATATGAGTGATTGGAACAAGAATGACCTGGGAGAGTGACTTGGTGTTGGTGACTGAAACCCTTGTAGACACTCTCTCCCGTAGTGAGTAGGCTTTGTGAAGTGTCAGAGTTTTTATAATTCATTTGGCATATAGAGAAGATTGGGAAAGAGAGAGCGAGGAAAGTGATGGGGAAAATGTAAACCACAAATGGATGGAAAACGTGCTTGCACAACAAAAGCGATGGGAGAACAAACGAAGTACATAAATGGGCGTCTTTCCTTTTAGGCGAAGACATTCAGTGTGGGTCTAAAGACGGAAGAATTTCATCAAGGAGGCAAATTACGTAGACAAATTTGGTTGTTCTGAGCATTTTTAGATAAGGAGAAGGACTTGTGGTGAAAGTAGAGATACGGAGGAGGCATATGGAGGGATTGAGGCATGCATGTGGATGCATAGAGTGAGTTTGGTTGCAATATGAGTGTGTGTGTGTGTGTCCGAGTTCCACATTCAATTTCCATTAGAGACATAAACCACGTCGGGATTGGAGGAGCAGGGGAATAAAATTGTACTGTGCATCATAGGTTTGGTCGTAAATGATAAAAGATATGAGAGAGTTGTTCAAATATGCAAGTCTTTTGGTATATTTTTGCTATTAAAAATGATAGGAACTCATGCAGAATGTTCGGACAATCCTGGGAGGATAAAAAGGGTGAACAAATTGCCTTCCTTTTGGGCTGCACATTCCTTTCAGTTCCATCCACGCGGATTGTAACCGCAATAATATGCTTGGCTCAGTCGTGAGTTGGAATCCAAACATTTTCCACGGACATGAATAATGCGAGGAATAAAGTGAAGACAAAGGCTAACATATTTCACGGGCTTTATTTTTACAAGTGTGGGTAACGTACGGGATTAAATGGGTGGATATGTTTGTGGTTGGTTGTGTAGGTTTGTTGTAAGGAGAGAGAAAGTGTGGAACTGTGGATAATGGACGTTGTAGGTGAGGGTTTATATATAGGGACAAAGTAGGGCATGCGATTGCAAAGATTGAGCAAATCTGCCACAAAATTTCATTAAAAGCCACTACAGGACATTTATTTGGGTGTGAGATGCAGTAAGACTCTACAAAGGTTCCATTAGATTCGGCTTCATGTGATGAAGACACCCCGTGTGCAATTTAATCCAAGTGGACAAGCAGAATACAAATTTGGATGGTTAAGGAAAGGAGAAGAAGCGTGGAGGGACAGGAAGAATGAATTTTTCGTTCTTTCGCTCATTTCATTAGCCATGAATTCCCCTGCGAGTAGGAAGAGAGTCTCTTTAGACCAATAATTTAGTCATCATCCGTCCAATCCAAATGTAAATGCAAAGCGTGACTCTCAATCTTGTTTTGGGTGCGTTGGTTCATTTCATGGAAAGCATCTGTTGGGTGTATGATCTTTAAGCTGATGCACGCACAATAGTCTCATCTGTTGTTGTCTCGCTTTATTGCGTGCACAGACACACAGTTGAGAGTTGAGAGTTTGAGAGTGGACAAGATGGAATGTTAATGCTCATGATTTAAATATGACGGACTTGGGGAAGTGGGTCACAGATGGATGTATGATTATATAACAAAGGTACCTTGGCAGCGAAGGACTGGTGGACGAGGGCGAAGAAGAGGGAGTAAAAGACGACGCTATAAATGTTGCGAATGTCCCATAAAGTCTCGACGAGAGGAATGGATCCCATTTGCCAATCGTAAGAGAGTCGGTATGGGCAAATCAATAGCCAGGCGTTGAAAACCGGGAGGAAAGCGTATGTGAGGAACCTGTGAAAGTAAATGAATATGATTGCATAAGAGTGTGTGGGAACTTTTGGCGAGTAATTTGAGGGGATGGCCGGAGTTCGGCGTATGCAGAACATTTTTCGTGAAAGTCAATGCATTATTCATCATCACTCTCTCCGTATCACTCCTCACCTTACTTACTACAAGTCTCGCTCTATCACTCGTAATAGAGACGGAAGAACTTTCTCTTTCCTCAGTGTGTGTGGGTCTCAGATTTCATCGTAAATTGCGTCTTCCTCTATCGATTCAACTCTTTTAAATGTACTCTCTCTTGCATTTTCAACTCTACCTACACACTTTCACTCATAACTGACACTTTTCTAGTGTCCCATTAGAAACACATACGGCTGAGTGAGTGGAGATAGAGGCTGTCACGACATTCTAAGAGTATTATTGTGTCTTCTACGGTTTTTTAAACTTGTCACCTACTACACGAATGGTTGTGTACATAACGCGGTGTCTTGTTACGTTGTTGAGTGGATAAGAGGTAGGGAATTCGTATAGCTTACACAAAAGGAAGACACACGTTACCTTTGGGAGGTCAAATGTCACAGACTTGTAGGGAGAAGGGAATAAAGGTGAGGTACAAAAGTGGAATACTTATACGATGACCTTTGTACTGAAATAGATTCATGGTGAGGTTGGTTAGAGGAGCGTGCGTGTTATTCTGGGGTTTCCGTATTTTTGACGAAACAACTTACGAAAGATGTAAGAAAATGGAAGTAATAAATGGAAATAAGGCAGAGGGAAAGTATGTTGGAAGATTAAGATGTGGAAAGATAATACACAGAGTCTTGTATTAATTCATTCCCAAGTATATTTGTGTATCGCCAGATTATGCTGAGGAAATTCGAGTAATTCGGAGTTGAATAGAATTAAGGAGAGAGAAAGAGAGACGAAGAGGGAAATTGTGGGTGGACATTCTTGTTCGTTATATAGAGGACAGTGCATCTCATTACTGATTGTAATCTTGTGTATGAAGATAGAGTGAGTAGAGGATCACGTTTCATTTACTTGTGGGTTGGATATATTGGAGTGGTGGGGAAATGGTCTTTTGTTATGTTGTAAACTGTCTCGTGAGGAGAGTTTACGGGTGAGTTGGGTAAAAGTAGAATAATGGTATGGAGTAATTGTAGGGTGAATAATAATAATAATTATGATGGAACTTACCGAGTGAGGTCAGATCTGGAGTAAGCAGCAGGGTTGTCTTGTTGACTGAAGCGTGGAAAAGTTCCATTCATAAGGAAAAGTCTTGCTCCGAGGCTGAGGGAGATCTGTAAAGTTATAAAGTTGTTTTGAGATGTCATTTTGACGTGGCATTAACAAGACGGGTAGCCATGTGTGTGAGGTATGCGAATATGTCTGTGACAAAAGATGACAGCCTGATTTGTTTAGCTTTGGGTGACAGATTGCTTTTCAGTGGGACCTGCGTGGACCTATCTGACTTTAGTGCGGACTGACTGGCTGTGTATGTGTGGATTAAGAGTATCGCATCTTCTTGAGAGGAGCTGATGATAAGTCACGGGTTCCCTGGAGGAATGCTTAGGCTTAAGTTTGAATGCAGCTGTATAAGGAAGGAGTTGTCGAATGTGGTCAGCCGTCGTTTTAATCGGTTTCTGTTGGTCGTTCCTTTGAAGTGTAGCAGAGAGGCTTTGAGGTGAAGCCATTCGATTGGGAATCCATCGTCCATGGAAGGAATTCAGGAGGGAAATAAGCTTGGAGCAACTCTCGCTGTTAATCCCTGGCGTAACAACTCTTTGGTCCGTCTACTTACTTCAAAGAGCTGTTTAGTCAACAGTCTTGTGGTAGTTTGTGGAGTCTTGTTAAATACAAAACTCAGACATTGTGGGAGGTAATCATGAAAGGGCATTCTTCGTTTGTGACTCGAAAGATCAACAAAAGCTTAGGGAAAAATGTGAATATAAAGAAAGGAGTTTGCAAAGGTATGTGACTCACCAGAGTTAACATGAAAGTGACTCTTCGTCTGAGTCTCGTTTGACTCTGGTCCTCAGCTTTGGTCACCAGCCACCTGAAAAAACAGAGTTGCTCATCAGTCTCCGTATTCAATTACTCGGGGAAAGTTTGTCTTGTGGATGGGAAAGTTGTTGAGATGACATTGGAAGTGGATGGGATCATCAAAGTCATGAAGCATTTATTTCTGTGTCGTCAAAGTCGGAGTGAGTAAATTCAATTGTTTCTGTCAACCTTTGACAACGTCTTCTTGAGGATGTCGGGTGAAATCTCATATTGTGAGTAGAGATTGGTGTACTTCTTGTGGATGAGTGTATGATAGGGAAGTGGTGGTGGTGGTGATGGTGGGTTGACCTGGAGGAGACTTTCTCCTTGGAAGATGCCGCAGTAAAGAGTGCATGGAGGAGTACAAGGCGTATGGAGTAGTGGGAGATGTTGTAGGAGAGTTGGATACACACTTTACAAGATTTACGGGAGGCTCAATGTGTACTGCATTTTAGATGGACAAAGTGGCGTTATTGTTGGTTGTGTGTGGAGGTTTTCAATTGAAATGTATGTGTGTGTGTGTGTGTGTGTGGTGTGTGTGTGCTTTCACATGTGTGTGTAATAGGGGAAAGTTTGTTGTACCTGCCTATCTCTGGGCATGTACTGTTAATGTCTACTCCTCCGTGGGGAATACAGCTTCCCTGCGTCTGTGGAATCTGAGCCAGCAGAATTTGAGTTGGTTTCTCAAGATCATTGAAAGTGGCAATATGTGCCTCCCGCATTTCTTCATGAAGCTTTGTGAAATGGCTGGAGAAAGTGTACCCGCAGCGTTAATGGGAAATCATCTTGAAGGAGTAGTATTGTTTACACTGAGACATCTTTGTGAACTCGTTCAATTACCGATGGAGATGCCAATTGGGAAGAAGTTGTTGTGCTCATTCATCTTGGAGGGTCCCGAGAGGGAGAAATCTATTTTCCCGAGTCTCTGAAGGGACTTGCGGGGTAAATCATGTGCCACTTTTGATCGCACTTTCTCCATCTTGTAAATGAGATTCAAAGTCACGTGGAATTGTTCTCTCGTCCACTTCATTTTATCACTCGCGTGTCAAAATAGAAAAGATGATGATAAAGCATGAGTCGATTTCTTGGTTTACCCGAGGCTATGTAAGGTTTAGAGAGAAAAGAGTTCAACAGATAATAGAGAGGCTTAGGCTGCATCGTCCTACACTCCAGGCCACATAACTCTGATAAATGATACGTCAATAAAGAAAGAAAAATTGCATTTGTTCCAGTGAAAAAATAAGATTCCCATCTCTCGCTTTTAAGATGCATTCGTAAGTTGCTCTATTAGGTTGCACAATACACCAAATGACACGATACACACAGATGCATGTAATGTGAAGACCGTGTGAAGACTGTGGGACACTGTGTGAAGGCTGTAGGGTTGTGGTGAATGTGTGTGTGTGTGTGTAGGCGCATCTCTATCTCTGGAAGGGAAAGTTAATCCAATCTGAGAAAGTTTGAGGAAGAATCTTGAAGGGAAAGGTGGATAGAATGTGAATAGAGTTTCGGGTGGGTGGCCGTATGGTTTTGTGTGAGTCTTGGAAGGGGCTTTTATTACGCTTTTAGTCCGGGTGGGTCATCAAATATTCCTTTTTTCTCGAGGACAATTGTGGATGACTGGTGGCTGTCTTGTGAGGACAATAGACAGGCGGAGGATTGATTAAAAAGGGAGACGTGGGGTATTCAGGGGTTATTTGAATAATGAGTGTGTGTGTATATAGTGAATACTTTGATACTGTGGACTGATGATGTTTGTCGGAGAAAGTCAATAAGACACGTGAAAGAGTCGGAATGTCCGTTGGAATAGTTGGTCAGAAGTTCAGAAGACACGGAAGTCACACGCATTATAGTTTCTAATATTGAATTACAGAGTTTGTCGTGTGGCAGAGAAGTAGCGAGGAATCATTTATTATTAATGGATGCGGTTAGAAAGTTAACCTTTGGTTGTTCTACGAGGATTTTTAGTTGTGAGCGGTGTGGCATGGAAAGGGGGAGTAGGAGAAAGTGGAAGGAATGTGTGTGGGGACTTGAGGGAGGTGACTTAATTACTGTGTGAATAAATGAGGGTGGAAGTCTGAGTGGCAGGTGTGCTGGTATAGGGACTGAGGGAGTCTCTGTGTGTGGTGAAAGTAGTTCGTCAGCTAGAGAGTAATAATGGACTTACCTTCTTACAACACTCATGTGGATGTAGAGGTCGTAGAAAATATTAATTCCCATTACAGTAATGCCCGTTTCCTTGGCAAGCATGGCTGTGCATCCAAGGATTCCGGAGGAGATGATTCCAGGGCTGAGTCCATATCTCCAGACGTCTTCCTTGTTCCTCCGGCTCCTGTTGTTGCTCCCCCCACTGGAGGATGACGAATGTCCAGAGGAGTCTGTGGACGACTCCCCCTCAGAGTCCACCACGGGACTGGCCTTCTTCCTCGGGAGTGAAGATATCGACCTGCAATGTCCATTAATAAATTGAATTTCCATCTTTTGCTCTCCTCTCGCGGACAATTATTGGGGAGAAGTAGGTGTGTGTGTGGTGGCATTTGATGGGAGTTGTTTGACATTTTTGCGAGGACCTGGGGAACTTTACCCATTCACCATTGTCCGGCGGTGTGTGTATGGTGTGTGGTGTGTGTGTGTGGTGGTTGAAGGGAAGCATATGTGGAAGGGATTCTTTGGAGGTGAAAGGAAGGAGAAAGACTCTCTCCATAATTTAAATTAACAAGCGGAAAAGATCTGTGTTTTGTATTCAGTCAATCTTGGGCATATATATTCAGGCATTTCCTTTCTAGGTGGCCAAGCAATTCCCTTGTTAGTCTGGCTGCCCTATTCGAACAAAAAATGAGCTTTTTCTTTCCATTTAACGACTCGGTTACGCTCTGTCAGAGTCTCCCTTACTACTCTTTTTCCTTGTGTGTTGGTCTTTCCAAATGGCACATGAAATGGGAAAAAAATTGCATGTGTGTGTGTGTGTGTGCCATTTTGGAGTGTATGTTGGCTTTCTTGTAGGAAAGAGAGAAAGCGGAGGTAGGAGGTATTTTTCGGTGGGATGATGGTAGACTGGTAGGCTGTGGAATGTAGAGATGGAAGGAAAGTGAGCTCGTTACCTATAAATAAGGGAGATTGTGTATGCTGTGTATGTATTTTGCATTGCTCAACAGAGTCCCCGGTGGAGAGACCTACATCTTTTCGTGCGAGAAGACATAAAGAAAGTTGCCATTTCTATTCTTTGGTTGTCCCGTTTCAGCCACGAGAGACTATGGGTTGGTAGAGTTGGTAGTTGGTGGAAGACGGGTTCCTTCACGCGACAAGGGAAGAAGACTGCCCTCCTGACATGACATGACTTCTTGGAAACATTACATATGTACTTATCCCTACTTCACAACTACGTCGAGTGAGTTCTACTACCAAAATAATCATAAAAAACTGTGCTTGTCATAATACACTTGTAGGGGTGTTTCCCGAACACCTCGGTCTTCTCTCCACCGTTGTTTATGAGGATAGAGAAGAGGGTATCTCTCTCTCTCGTATTATTCAAAACAAGTTTTGATCTTTCGTGGAAAAAACAAGAGACTTGGGAGTTTTTTGGGGAAAGGATGCGGATCATTAAGCAGAGAGGAATATGAGATGGAGTTTTTGTAGAGACACTGTAGACGGAACACACATTGGTATACAAGAACTTACTTTGAATAGAGAAGGAAGGAGATGAGAATGAGGAAGCATGCCAATGCATCAGATCTGCCAGTGATCCCTGCAACCTACAAAATATCATCACCCATTAATTTGCATGATTACACTTAAGGGCTGGGAAGTAAACGGAGAGCTCATTGAGGAATAAATGGATACGCGAGTAAATAACTCTTGCATTCTTTGATGAGATCACCTTTGGATGAAAGTCTAATCCTTTTAGTCAACTTTCCTTGGAGTGAAAGAGAAAAGAGACGTATGTGTGTGTCTGTTTGTGTGGAAGTTGGTGGCGATAATCTGGCTTTGAAAGATCAAAGGTAGAGAGTGAGTATGTGTGAAAATGAAGTTCACATGTGTGGGTATGGGATGTTAATGAATATGGGGAAAGGTCAGAGGTTGGAAGGGAAGGAGTGGGGGTTTGTGGTGATCTTAGATGTGGGGATTAGAAGGAACACATGTCATAACCATAATGTGAACAATAACACCCGGAAGAAAGTCGTGAAGTTGGGATAAACGATGTAGATTTTTTGTGTTTCGTCAATGAAGAAAGAGCGAGCGAGAGCCTTTTAAGGATGCACTTAGGGACAGTGTTTTTGAATGATAACTTTCTTCTTGTAGAGTTAATGGGGGAATGAGGGAGGGATGGAGGAAATAGTTAATGGAATAAGAAGGGGAAAGACCTTTAAAGATTGTTTCATAACGGAGATTATGATAAACATACTTATAGGTCATGAAAGCTACACTCTCCGTTATTTCATCGCTCTTTCTCATTATTGTTATTGCTATTATCATTACTCGCAGTAAAAAGAGAGAGAGACTAATCTAGTGGTGGTTGGTGATGTTAACCTTGCCTCTGTTCTTCTTCTTCTTCTTGTGTCTCTCTCTTGTCTCCTTCTTAGTTTTGTTGTGTGAATTATGTAATTACCTCAAGTACAAAGATGCATGAAGTGGGGAATGCAGGCACAAAACCAGAATCACGCAATTCTGGGTGTAATTGCAATAAACGAAATGGTTGAAGGGATTATGGTCCTTGGAAACATTAAACAGATGTAGAGAGTTGTCTTAGAGTGGCGTGTTAAAGTTTCCACAACCATTTAGAAGAGTTTGAAGGGTTCTTAGTTTTTGTGTGATCTGCTTTTAGGGAGGAGGAGGAGGAATGCTGTGTGATGATACCTTGGGTTCTTCCTTGTGTGTGGGTTCTGTAATCCTGTGGTAATTTACCTTGTAGAGGAATTTAAAAGATGACATGGGCTTTTCTCTCGGGATTTGTGAAGAGATTAAGTAACTAGTAACTAGATTTCTATTTTGTAAAGTGCTTGATCAGTTTTTTGTGGTTCTCCGTTTACTTGGAGGGATTATATTATGTTGCATTGTCTTACGGCTTCGGTGTGGACCGGATGGAGAGCAAAAATGGCACTTGCGGAAAGAGAAGTGGCAAGACTCATCTTGAGGATGTGGAGACAAACGAGAAGGATGAGGACAGATACGAGGGCATGGATGAGGACGTTGGTGGCATGGAAAAGAGTAGCTGATAATCCTCCAGCGAGCCAGTAGTTAATCCTGAAAGAAAGAGACAAGATTTAAGTGACGATGGAGGAGAAATTGGTCAAGAAGTTAGTTAGGAGGACAATCACATCAATTAAATTACTCGCAGTGGGATTGAAAAGGGGACAATAAAATGGAACCGCATTCCAAGAGACGTCCATTTAAGTTAAATGCCGTTTATATGAGGTCTCTCGTGGGTACTCATTCATAGGGAACAACATGCTTGGAATCGCTCATCCGTCTTCTGGGCAATTTATGTCTTTGCGTAGACTACACAATACTATGTAACTCAATGTATTCAGAATGAATGGACTATGTACGGAATACATCTAGTAGGTCTGTAGTGTTGGTAGTGGTGAATATATCTGGGCCACGGAGTAAGTGGAGCTTACCAAGTGTTTTAAGGGTTGGGCCATTAATGTTTAATCGGGAGAAAGCTTTCTCTTAGGGAGAGTTGACCGGAGAGTATCGGAAATGTTGTTGTTGCGACAAAAAGTGTTGAAATAGTTGGAGTAGTTTGGTTGAGGAATAAATAAGATTGTAGGAGGCTGAAGGAAGTCTCTGGTTGTGATGTCTAATTTGTCAGACTGCGATAAAAATAATGCTTGGAGCTGCCAAGGAGAGACAAAGTTGTGTAGATGTATAAATGTAATTTATCAATTTGATCGCTTTCTCTTATCACCGAGCTTATCTGAAGGTTGTTTGTGGTGATCAAGGAAATTTAGGGCTGCACACCTTGCTAGGAAAGGTTGAATGGTTATGATTAGTGTGGGAGAAGTATGAAGTATGTGAGTGGAGAGGAGATATTGGAAGAAGCATGAGTCCCGAGAGAGCGTGGAAACTACAAGTTGGAGTTGGTAGATCGATTACTGCGGATCAGATTAGAAGTTTTTTCCAAGAATTTTTCCCTCAAACACATCCTGTTAATAACAGAGGGTTGTAGGAAAAGTAGTTTGAGAGTTGAAAAGAAGTGTATGTGCGAGAGTGTGTGTGTTTGTGTGTGTGAGGAGTTTATTATACATTTATCAACGTGGAGACAGGGGGAGGATGTATAAAGGCTGGGATGAATCAAAGTCGGAGTGTTTGACACACTAAAAATCTGGATTACGGGTGTTTTGCGACCAAAACAGTTTGAGATGACAAAGCCCCAAGGAGCGAGGATGGATGGAGAGAAAGCTGGTGGTGGGTTGCAGTATGGTCCTTCTGAGTTGTTAAAGAAGATACAAAAAGTGGAGATAAAACAATCGTAACTCTGTAGAGAGAGAGACATGGACGGGGGAGATTTTTTTGTCCCACTCAGAAAAACTCTCTGGGATGGGACTTCATATAGTCAGCTTTTGGCTTTTAGTTACGGAAGTGTGTGATGATGACCTGTTTTTATTTAGTGGAGAGTGTGTGGGTAAATAAAAATATTTCTGGGATTGACAGTTTTGTGTGTAAGTTCTTTTATGAGGAGAAAAGTTGGTGATTATTAGTGTTTGAAATGGAGTTTTGTGTGAGTTCTTGTGACGACGTTGGAGTGTTGAGCATATGTGTGTTGAGAGAGAGAGGAAGAATGTTAAGCATTCTTTGGGATATTTAAGTCCAGAGAAATTGACTTCTGAAGGAAGGGTTGAGAGTTGAGAGAGTGTTGATACGTTTATGTCTATACACACACGTGGGTCGTAATTTCCATCGTAAATTTTAATGGGGAAAGTGCCACAGTGTAAAATGAATGGACAAGAAGTAAGAGAGAGAGAGAGGAAAAAACTGAAGGTGGGAGCAGCAGAGTCTCTTCTAATTCCACACTGTGGTTGAGTGACTGTGTGACTGTTTGTGTATGTGTCTGTGGGAATCCATTTATCCATCCATCGTTCCATTTTTAGTCCGACCACCTTCTGCCTTTTTAAACTTATTGCTCGTTGCATTAATCATATGGCCGGTTGCTTTCTCTCGAGTAGATTTGTGTGGGTTTACTTTTGAAGTTGGAGGTACTAGCGGAGGTCTGGTTAGGTGAGCACGGGTGCCTTTGCAGGTATCCGGTGCATTTCCTTTATTACAATGGAATTTGTGAAGGTTCTCATGGAGGAGGAAATATTTGGGTCGGTGAATGAATATTTCCTCAGGACGGAATATGAAATATACACAAGCGAGGGTTGTATGAGAATCAGTTGTTGGTGAATTGTGAGTAAAGTGGTTAAAAATTGAGAGAGTTTGTGGTGGAAATGAAGGCTGGAGATGATCTATATTTGCTCCCAGACGGGCAGTATACAAAGGAAAGTGGTGTAAATTCTTTCTTCTGTTAGGTTGCGTGTTTCGGAGGTTTGGACAGACGAGGGTTTAAATATGCTCGTGTGACATTTTGGACCTCATGCCATTTATTGTGTTGTATTTGAGTGAGAAAGTGGATTCGCAGTGGGATATGTGTTACTATTAGTGGGTTGGGGGAAGGAGGGCATCAGAGTGTCTTCGGAGATGATGGAGGAATGCGTGTGTGCATATGTGAAGGAGATTGGCGGTGGGTATAGGAGTAAACGCTCGTAAATAATGGAGAGAGACTAGCCAAAAAGTGAAAGTAGGGATGGTCCGTGGGGCTTAAGGAGAGGCAGTAAATTTGCAGTTAGACGGTTAAAATTGGGGCTGCCTCGGAGGACTTGGGATGATGAGTAGTTAGTAGTTAGAGGATGAAATTGGAGGAATGATTAGAATGGAGACATGTGCAGTGGGGTGCATTGGTTGACACGGTGCGTGGTGGACATATGGGAGAGTGCTGGGAGCCGATAAGAAGCAGTGACCGCCATGTATCACGGGGAGGGTGTGCATGTGCTTTCGTGTAAGGAGGTCATCCCATTATTGCATTCATATCTTTCACCATTCAATTTCTAAAGGGAGAAAGGAGTTGAGCAATAATCGTAACTTTGGTGAATCAGGGCCGTAGACGGGACTCTGTGGGGAAATCTGTGGAATCGGAGGAAATATTTGATCACGATTGGTTCCCATTACTTGAGCCATTACGTTTGACATAGTTGGTCAAGGTATTTCTGACTATTTCTTGGTTAGAGAGGGAGAGAGAGAGAGAGGTCGATGACAGGTCTTGTGGAGTACCTGAAGGCAGATTCACGTTTTATGTACGTGAGCTTCTGTATTCCCCCGGCAACTAAACCAATCTCCCTTTTAAGAAACTTTTGGGAAAAGTGGATGTGGATTCGTGGGAAGTTGTAAGGCTGGGGAAGGAAGGTCAGGGCGGGTGGAGAAACGAGACGTTTGGAGAGAAAGTGTCCTTGAGACAAGGGAGGGAGCGGAAGGAGCATTTTTGCCTACCTTTCCCAAGGATTTGGGTCAGAGGCAATAACTCCAGACAATTTTATGATCTAGGAACTGGGGAAAGTATGCGGTGGGTCTGGCGAAAAAATACAAATGACTGCATGGGACGATTATCTTGATCCGATGTCGTTGGGGAGAGTGATAACAATTTCCGTAATAACATGTTGATAAGTAATCTGGAGTTTATCAGTGGGAAAGAAAAGGTTCCCTTGAAGGATAAGCACAGGTGGTGGTGGCAGTGGTGAATTTGGAATGGGGAAAGGGGGACAATGGAAGGGGAATTTGTTCCATGAAAGTCTTGCAGAGTATGTGTTGTGTGTGTGCAGTGCATTCGTCTTGGCATTTGGGAAATTGTAACAAAACTAGAATTTATGTAACACAGGAGAGGTTAACCATTCAATTTGGTTGCATGGGCGAATCTATCATTTCCTTGGGCTTTTAAGAATATTAGACTTTTGTTTCCATTGAGTTTTTTGACAGAAAGGAGTGTGTTTATTCGTAGTTGAGTCAGGGTCAGGGTCGGGTTGTGTGTATATAGAGTCTGGCTGGGAACACAATGGAGAGAACTTTCTCTGGAGAAAGTTGTATATTGAGGTTCAGTAGTATGAACAAAGTGTGGTGGTTCATATGCAAGTGGTGATGTTGGTGCAGGATATGTGAATGAGATGGGAGAACAGAAGGAATGACGGAGGAGTTGATGGATGGATTTAGGATTTGATGTCCAAGTCTTTTGTGCAGTGTGTGTCGTGTAGTTTTAAAAATTGTGTGGAACTTTGTAAGATGCGTATGGGGACTTTGGAAACAGCTGGAAATCGAGGGTATTGAGAGTGGGACGGATTAGTAGGGGAAGTGAATGAAAGGATCTTGTGTGTGTGTGTAATGAAGTTGGATGGGAAAGTGAGTGAAAGAACGGATGGATTGGGTCTAAAAGAGGACATTCAATTATGAAGTGAAGACTGTTGCTGATGGCCAATGAAGCTTGGAGAAGTTTCTTCATGTTGACCAAGTGGCTTCAATGGATGTTAGCTTTTTGACTTTCTATTAAACTCTGGCAACGTTCGTGAAGTTCTCAAGATGATGACCTGTGACTTGTTACTTCTGTGGATGGATTTCTCACTGTCTTTTGTGGAGTCGGTGATGGCGAGAGAGAGAGAGAGAAAGCAGGGAGGTGTGTGGAATTAATGTACAGTTCGGTGGAGATGTAAATCAACGTGTATATATGGTGAGCTGTCAGTAGGATGGAGGGCGATGATGAAAGCCACCTTATGGATTCCACTCTGTAAGGGAATCCTCTGGAGGGATAGAGAAATATAGTGTGGATGGTTCGTGGGTTGTTGCGAGTTATGATGGAAAGTGATGATATGCGAAGTAGGAGGGTTGATAAAAGTTTTATAAGATAAATCGGGCATTAATCAGATAGACAAACACAAAAGGAGTTGGTGTGGAGCATTTGGAACACGCCATTTGCTTTGAACAGCCATCCATTGTGAGCTGAATCCACTTAAATCAGCGTCTGCAAAGACACTAAATTCAATATTGACCTAATCGGATTGTATAGGGCTTGAGTGTCGAGGAATAATAATTCATTCATCAGCGGAACTATCTCTATCTATATGTGTGTGCGTACGACCCTGGAGTCCCGACAATCTGGCCTGCTGCTGCTGCTGCACCTCTCCATCGATCGCTTCACTTCTTCTTCCCTCAACTAATAACCTAAATTACATTAAACCTGGGGCCCGTTTCTTCAGGCACACTTCCTCTGCACTCTGCAAAGATTTTACTAAACACTTCAAAAATGACCGGAAGTGGGTTTCACCATCACCAAGGAGAAGTGGAAGTGTGAAGTGGAAGTGCTGAAGTGTGAAGTGTAGAGCTCTACCGTTGGAACTCTCACTTTGTAGT
>JAQGAB010001103.1:0-18781 GCA_034696565.1 Isotomurus graminis
GTGGTGGTTGTTGGCGTCTTTCTTGCTCGAGTTGAGTGAGTTGCCGGCTCCTGAGGTTGTCTGTCTCTCCCTCTCTCCGCACCAACTCCATCCACTCGCCCAACAAGGGCCGGCACTCTCCTTCCCTCCACACGCTCATGCAACAAAGCTTTCGTCCATTCATACGACTCTAATTGTACTCTATGCATATTCCATACCAACTTTATCCTTAAGTAATTAAAATTAATCCATCTCTGTACTACAAGCGTACTGATTGCGTAATGACAAGTGATACGAGTAAAATAAGCAAAGCAAGTCAAAGTTTTATATTGAAGTCATTTTGTCCCTCATGTACATTGACAGCAAGCATTGAAGGTCACATGATAATCCAAGGTGATGGTGAACATATTTAGCGTTGTCGTCACGTCAGGATTTAGGAGGTAAAGGAGGTTTGTCTTTCGTACCGTCAGGTTTCTTGGAAGATGCAGGCATAGGCACTGTGGGCTGAGGTGTACACGCAGCTCCACGTAACTGGATAAGTCCAGGTTGTTCTGTGACAATTCCTGATCCCTTGTTTTGTATGGAGTCTCGTGGAAATTTTACTTCTCCAGATAGTCCTACTCGTGATGAGGATTTAATAGCTTCCTGCTGCCGAGTAAAAATTACTGATTTTGGATCATGAACTTGAGCTGACTCCACTACGTTTCCACTAGTTGTGACTGTAGCAGCTGTAGATGTTCCAAATGGGTTCATCTTAAGTGTCGCAACAGATCCAGATTTGTCCATTTGTTGAGCGTACTCAGCCTCAAGTCTTTTTCTTTCCAGATCCGCTTCCCTTTCGCGTTCAATTGCAATTGCTCTCGCTACATGTAAAAGCAGTAAAGCACACACGATTAAATAAAATCCCCAGATACTTCATATGAAACGATGTATTATTAGTTTATTGAAAATATCAATTCAACATCACCAACACTCAAGGATCTTACTTAAGATACATTGACGCTTTTGATGAGGTAAAGTTTGACGACACATTAGTTGTTTGTGATAACTCTTTCACGTGAATTCACAATTTAAACTATGCAGCTATATTATTATCCATTCTTTAAAGTACGTGTCTTTCTCAAATATTTTCCCACAATTTAGGTAATCAGTAAGTAAAGATTTGACTGATAATAAACTCTCAGATTTACATATTTCTTAAGTGTTCTGTAGACAAATGGGTATAAGAGAGTGTAAAACACTCTTACAATGACGAATGATGTTCTTATAAAAAATCCACGTCCCTTAAAGGTCTACCACAACACCCTTAGTTAACAGTTCACTTCCTACCGGTATACACAAACGTTTTGAACTTAATAATTTCTAGTTTCTACTTATTATTAATTATTAACCTAAAATGTTTAATTATGCGTGATAAATACACTAATAATACATTAATGTTCACGAATATTTTGTCCGTTTAACCTACTCTATTTGTCCCTGTGTATCTTCCTAATAAAATTAATTCCACAGAATTTGACTAAATGAATTTGTAGAGCGAAATACATCTAAGCTTCTTTGCTAATGAAAAGACAGCTGCTTAAAAATTTGACCGGTTGGTGTACATTTTAGTTTAACTTAATTAAAAATATCTTACAGCAATATTATGTGCCACTTGGATCAACAATAATAAATTATTATGCTTGTTTGACGTAATAACTTAGAGGTCTGTGATTTCATGAAATATATGTTCGCAAATAATACTTTTTCGACCCATTCCTGCCATGAAAAGATAGCTCTTTTGTAGCCAACGATCAACGACACATGTTATAAGCCACTGTAACTATCGGATAATATTACATTTTGTTCTGCTCTGGGGCACCATTAAGAATAGTATGTTCATTTAACTCAAGATTAACTCAATTATTGTGACGAATCATGAATATCGTTTTAAATTATGCAGCATAATTAATATTACTGTACTGAGCGACTGTTCTGCTGCTACTGTTCTCGGACTAAACTTTTAAAGAAGCACAAAGGCTGAGTTGATATTGCAGGCAATCTAATTTTCAAACGAAATTCAACACATCATTAATTTGGCAACCCAATTCCTATTATCCATGGCCCACTTTCAAAAAGTGATGTTTTCATACATCTTTCAACCAGTAAAAAATTACACATCAGTAATTAACTAGCCAACTGTAATAATTAATGAGAGATTCGGAACAACAAAAAACGCAACAAGTTTTGTATCTAGTATCCTTTAGGATCGCATTTAAATGTTAAATTCGAGAAGAGTCATGTACTAGAGCTGTCGAGTCAATAAATCAGGCGGTGTTATACACAGAAGATCAAGGCAGAAGGTAGTAGAGGTAGGTAAAGATGAGTCCAGTTTTTGTTTGAAGGATACATTAATACTTTAGCAAGTAGAGTAATTTTTGTTTGACAGACGAGTTTTGGATCGACAAGTTTAGAGTAAATCCTGAACGTACGACGAAAACTGTAGTTGATTCCGCAAACTTACTTCCATCATAACAATAACGACCCTACCATGCCAAAAACAAACAGATATACAAATGGAAAACAAAATTTAACTTTCATAAGATCAACAAACACGAGTAGCATGCAAAATCAAGCATTTTTTCATTAGTAGGATGGTAGTACACATATGGGTTAGTTAACAAAAGGTGATAGACAACAACCATCGTCACGTATAGAGGTCAAAGCTCAAACCGGGTTTTTAAACACTTTAGTTTCTCCTAATACAAATTTGGACAGTCAACAGTCTCATGAAAACTCATCGTCGAGATACTTCGATGTGATCTTTTAAACAGAAACAACTAACAGGTACAAGTTCGATAGATAAAGCTTTTTTTCTTCGTAGATGCTACGATTCCGACCTGAATCAAAATGAAGTACTGACCACAGACTATCAATTAACTAGATATGCCTCAAAATTTTGATACCCGTTTCCTCACAGACCTCGCACTGAATTAAATCTCACTCGTCACATACTATTGCCTACCTTGAAATAACTAGTCTTAAGATAATTATTGTGAGTCTCGTCCTTCAAAAGCGAACCTTCATGCAATTATCCTGATGTTGGTTAATTTCATCATGAAATAACTGCACAGTTGGGCCCAGTTCAAGAAGGGAAATGACTAGAAAGGTAAGTTGCAGAGAAGGGGAAGGGAAGAATAGTTGAATTACGTAAACCATGACAGTCATTCGGAGTCAGATTCACCTTCGGCAAGAAGATCTGGCAATCCGTCCACATCTTTTTCAGTTAAGAGGTCGTGCGTCAAAGCGTACTCAACCATTGCAGCGTGACAGAAAAGGTATTGCTCTGGCACTTGAATACTGTACGCTCGTTGACTTCTAATTCGCTCAACAGTACCCATTACGTCTATTGTACCTTGGTCATTCAGTCGCTTCATACAGATATCCATCGTGCACAGTGTACCTGAATTTAAAAATTAACAATAATTATTATCATGGTAATTTCCGCTTTAAAACTAGGATCTCCATGAAATACCTGTGCGACCAATCCCCGCAGAACAGTGAACAACTATTGGAGGTCCAAGTGGATGACCGTCCCATTTGGCACCCAGTAGTACAACTCGAGACGCTTGCTCGTCCCTACGTTAGTGCAGTCGGTAAAATACTGTTTTATGACCACGACATGTTTACTACAGAAATTTAAGTAACCGTACCTCATGACTTGAAGAAACTTGAGCGTCGCTGCAGCACTGGACGGAACTCCGTAGTCTGGCCATGAGAGGAACTGTAGATGAGTTATTTCTCGAGACTCATTCGTCTAAAATTTAATCAAAGGTAGAAAATCGATTAGAAGTCAGATTAAATTAACTGACTATAAAATGCTATAGTAAAATAATATTCCTTACTTTAATATTAATCAGTTTCAGCCTCGTAATTGCAAAATCAGGTCGAGTGTCCACTTCAACATTTTCGATTCTAAATCCTTCGTGAGATACTGAGGCTCCAGCGTCTGGTGGCCAATACTGTCCACATTTGGTGCGCCCCCGCTCTACTACTCGAGTGGTCATAACTATCGTCACAACAGTTTGCTCCCAGGTCATTTTCCAGAAATCTCCGAAGGTTCTGGGCAATGGTCCTTGTGTAGATATGAACGCGTTCTTTTGCTTGTAGCCATCCACATAGTTGGCGTTGATGTAGTCCGTGCCGTCAGGTTCCCCCTCAGCAGATGACAAGACCACTCTAGTGTGATCAAAGCAGAGTACATCGCTGTACCGATTTTTGCTCACGTTACCTCGTAGCCTGTAAGTAAAAACGCCAATTGAAACATATGGTACGCGAAGTCCAACTCATCGCCACCAACTCCTCAACTACCTTGAAGTATTGAAGGATCCTTCGGGATTTTTTGACACGATCTCCGCATACTCGTCCAGTAGACCTCGACGACCCTTTTGCTTCAAATGCTCTACAAATTCAAGCAGAGTGAGCCCTGTTCGTTCTTCAAAAGGAAGACTATCATCGTCTGAAAATCCACTACTAGCCGATGAATTTGGAGTGGGTGATGGTGTTGATTGGCCTATCAAATACATTAAACATAATTATTAAGAAGACTGAATACATTTACAAGCTGAAAGAATCAAAGT
Organism: Isotomurus graminis; assembly: GCA_034696565.1. Taxonomy (NCBI): domain Eukaryota; kingdom Metazoa; phylum Arthropoda; class Collembola; order Entomobryomorpha; family Isotomidae; genus Isotomurus; species Isotomurus graminis. The sequence goes on from JAQGAB010001103.1 coordinate 4,599, forward strand.
GCAGTGCAGTGATAAAGAAGAAGTGCTTGATGACTTTTACTTGTGCTTGTACCGTTATGACGCATTTTTCTGTGACCACCGTTTGAAACGCTCCCTCCGTCTGCGTCCTTGTCGTCTTTTGAATCTCCTTTATCGTCCTGCCCAGTACCAAAGAAATAGTTAATGACCAAACTCAACTACACCAATAAAACTTTAATTGTATTACAAGGAACTGATGGATAGGAATAACGTCTTCTGAAAAGCTGCCCCACAGATCCGAAGAATTCAACACTTGGTGACAATGGCTGAGCCAGTTGGCATGATTCAACTCCAATTGGCCTCCTAAAGACTTTGGCAACGCGGAATTTGGGATATGAACTCCCAACTGACAAATGAAAAAGACGAAAAGGTTTACGATTTCCTTATTGCGTTGAATTTGTTAATAAATTATTTAAATCAACTCCATAGAGCTTTTCAAATACCTGAGGTACACTGACTGTGAATACTCGATCACGGAGCTTCTCTCGGACAAATAGTCTGAGAATTCGGAAGGGAGCTCGAAACCACAGGGGTGCCGTAACAATCAAAACTTTTTTCAGTCGTGCAGGATACCCTCCCTAAAGACCACAAGTATTTTCCATTAAAATTCACATCCCTCATGAGACTCTCGTACAAATACGACATTCGACAGTCAAAACTGCATTCTCTCGCGCACATAATCAGCAATGCACTTAGCAACCTACCTTGAGTAAGGACAGGATCTTTATACTAAGGTCATAATCGAAATTGGAATACTTCGAATCGCTCATATCATAAATGAAGACTAGTCCGCACCGCTGCGTTTGTGGATCTTCCAATGCCGCATCCAACTGGTACACCACACCCTGCACAAATTGATATTCTCAATGAACTACTTCTACACATTTTAAATTGGTTAAATTGTGAGCTCTCACCAGCATTACCTTCAGAGTTGTTTCATGCGGGGCAGTCGAGGGTTGGTGAAATTTGGCTGTGAACACCGCAATCGCCGCTCCTCCCAAGTCTCTTGACGGCTGAAAGTTCAATATCCTCGTTAATTGAGGGCACATGTACTTAATAATATTTAAACTGAATAATACGCTTCCTAATTGCTTTCTAGGAACCTTATAATAGATATTTAATAATGATAGCATTATGTAGCACTCACCAGGACGGTGAACTTGCCCGAAATGAGTTCGGACTTTAGAGGTTCCGTTTCCGGATTGAAGTCGAACAACCCCTCCTGATGACGTGACACGTGGTGCTGGTTGTAAAGTTCCAACGCTCTTCTCACCACAAACTTCCTCGCCATCAAAAACTTCACCGCAGCGTTCCAACTCAATGGACTCGACCCCTTCGCCAATCTCGCTGTATTCACGATTTCCAAGAATTCTCTTGTGCACTGCAACGAACAAACCCCCAAAACTTCTTAATTGTTGAATTACAATGTCCCCACTGGGACTAATAATCAACTCCCTTAATCTGCCTAACAAATGCTACTAAAACATGTAAAATACAATTACCTCTTCCTCTGCTGGAGTCAAGACAGTGCCTTTTTTCGCCAGGGTCCTTGGATCAACAAACACTTGGTCACTGGCCACAGTACTCGTCGACGAAGGTTGTTGTTGTTGTTGCTGGCTGGGGACTCCGTTAACTCCCACTGCAGATTCGTCTTTGGTGGAGGAAAGGTCGACACTGGTGGAAGGAGTGAGTGTGAGAGACAGTCCAGTTTTGGAAGATCGCTCGGCGGTGCCCAAGAGCAGTGGGGGTCGTTTGGTGGGGGTGACGACTTCTCCGTTCTCCACTTCTCCTCCGTTGTTGTCCATTTCCTCCGTCTCTTGAGCCATGTCGTCCATCACACACACACACCAAAATTAAACTAACTATCCGCTCATAAGTAAAATGTCCTCATGATCACAATATAAAACTTGGTGGTGGTGGTGTGTACAGTTAAGTCCCACAGTGTGTAGTAAAGGAGTGGTGGTGGCTGTGTCAATGAATGAATGCCTTCTTCAATGAATAGAGTTCATTTAACTTGGAGAGCCATATGGTGTGTGTAGTAGTAGTAGTGTGGCGTATACTCGAATGAGACAACTCCGTCCAATCCTTCCCAATATCCAACTTTATTCCCATCAAACTCAAATAGGGCCGTAGTGGCACAGCTTCCATCAATTTGTGTTCTTGGAAAAGCCCACGGATGCGCTTTCCCACCAGCCACCACCACCACCACTTCCAGCTTCACCACCACCACTAATTATTCCTCAAGATAAAATGCATGAATAGGTTTTCTTGTGGGTGGATGTCGGGCATGATAAGATTATATGCGTTACAGTTACAGTAAAAGCAGCAATATGTAGGCTGAGATAGATTTTGGAGTATTGGGACAAATCATAGGCATACTAACGACAATTGGGACAATGGGAGGAACCTCCGACAACGTCTCAAATTGAGACCTCAGAGAAGCCCAATTTACCTCTGCTGCTGGTTTGGGTTACACTCTACTTCTACATAAGACGAGTAATGAAAGGTGAAAAATAATGCTGTTTGTGTACAAAAACCGTAAAAGCAGTAGGAGAAATAATGACATGATCGTATAAAAGACTACATAAAAAAGGCAAGGACAGTTAGAAGGAGGAACGCTATGAAACATAAAGATTCTTGTGTGAGGCAAAACAGAAGACCAAACTGTATAGTTTAGTAGTTCAGTCCTTCACTTACTTCTACTCAAGTTCCTGTGGTTGAACTTATTATTGGCATTACCACACTAGACAGCTTTTAATTATAGCACAAATTCCCTGTTATTTTCTAGGAACTTTGTGGAGCGTGTGTGGTGAAAAGTGTGTAGAGGTAATAAGTATTTCATTTCTCTCTATAATTTTATTCTAATAGAATCGTCCATTCTATGAACAGATGAGTTATTATTACTTGCCAATGCAAAAATCTCTAAAGATAATGTCAAGGATGTGTTCGGGATCCACATGTCCAGTGATGGTGCCTATTGCATTTAACCCATTCTTCAGGTGGTTTGTCCTCAACGCTAAATCAGAGACAAACGACTCTTCTTCCGTGTTCTGGAGAAATGAGTGAAGACTCTTTACACAACTTTCCAACTCGGATCGATATCTTTCTTGAGTCACGTAGGGAGCATCTCTCAGTGGGTCTCCACACCTATACAATACATTATTAGTCTACTTAATCGATACATCATCACTACTTGAGCACATTATTATCGGTCTCATTTTCTCCCTTAATTAACGACCTTCAGCGAGCAAAACTTGTATGTAAGTAAATGAGCTCCTACGAATGCAATCAACAGGCACAGTTGGCGGTACTTACATTTTCCTTATTCTTGATACCAAGAGCTCATGGAACTTTTCCACTCCATCTTTAGTTGTACATGAAATTGCAGAGTCAAAGTGGATATTACAGAACTCTCCTTCAACCAAATCTAATTTGTTCAGCACGGTCACAGTCTTTGTCTCCAGTTCTTTTATACTGTCAGCACTGTCCTGCAATTATTATTATACTTTCCATTTCACTTTAGCATTATCATCCACTCTTTTCTCAGCAAGCAAATAAATCACACATCACCCATGACCTCATGTGATATTAATCTCAATTAGGTTTGCTTACTGCTTACTTCAAATGAATCAAGCTCGAGTTGTTCCCTCATTAAGTCTCCACGAGTTGTTTCATGATTACGCTCACTCCATATTTCCTTCATCCTGGCACCATCAACAACCAGTATGATTAAATCTGCTTTGTCCAACTCAGCGATTGAGCGTCTTATCTGCAAGAATGATTCAGCCAGTAAACATACAATTAAAATGTCTGGAGCCTCTTAAACGGAAACAACACATTTGTGAAGCATTTTACAATACCCCTTCAGCTTCAATCTGATCCAAGGTGAGGGATCGGATTCCAGCAGTGTCTGCGAAAACAACAGGAAACCCTTCGATATTGACACAACTCTCAATCACATCTCGAGTAGTTCCTGGAATCCCGGACACAATTGCTGCTTCTCGTTTACCTATGCATTACAGACGCCAGTAAATCAATCGTCCTAAAATATCTCAGTCTCATCCGTCTCAAAAAAGAAACTGATTTTCATATATCGTTTTGTTCACACGTATATAGTACCACAAGCAAAGAATCGCACCAAGCACCTTTTACTACTACGCAAAGACTATATACGCTATTATGTACTTGATATGGTGACTATTTATGACACACTGAATCCCACACAACTAACAGTTCATGAAGTGTGAAGATAAGTATTTGTCGCTATTGATGAACCCCAAATGAGTAAGAAGAATACCTCGCAGTTAGATTTGCTTCCTGGAACTTCTTTGACTCATATTTGTGCCATCGCATGTCTATTCCAAACATTCATTTCCATCCTTTTCATATCACACGCTACACTTCCATGCGTGGGATAACACGTCCTTATGTAAAGGACTTTTTGTATTTCTTGAAGCAAGTCCTTTGAAGCCATCATTATTTTATTCCGAGAAAGAGAAAGGGTTATAGTGCATGTCGACTTCATTACACTTTACATTTACAATCCGACTCTCAATAAGAACCCAAGAAGAACGAATATTATGGGACCTACTATAGTGTCAGTTGGGCTGGGTTTTCTGTTTCTGAATTGAGATAATTGATTCTCTTGATACCAATACTAGCCTCTACGTATTATGTAGCTACCAAATAATGAATGCAGGTCGTGTTTCAATTTACCCCGACACTATTCTCACAATCAGAAAAATGCATACAACAAATAATAGATTCTGATAGTTTCATTATACGTTGTGAATACACACTACACAAGCATATAAGCAGTTTAATTTTGATACACTAGCAGAATAAAATGTACTTACTCAGCATGTTCAGCAAGGTGCTTTTTCCAGCATTCGGTTGTCCCAGAATGGCGATTCGAACGCCTTCTCGCAGTCTCTGTCCTTTCATTTGGTCACCCAGATGCTGTTCGATTTCTTTGATGAGAACTCCTAAGTCTTTCTCAACATATTCCATAACATCGGACTCAATCGCATCGTCTTCACCAAAATCAATGTATGCTTCAACGTTAGCTAAACACTATAAAGCAAAACCGGGATTACAAAATACTGTTTCACGGAATAAACGGATAAATATTTGATTCATATATAGCATTTATACTTTCGATAAGCGATCCCTCCAATGCAGGTATATTTGACTAAGCGATCCTTCCATTTGGCGCAAAGCCTGGACTCTTTGCATCTCAGTTTCAGCAGCAATTAAGTCCCCTAAGCCATCTATTTCCGTCAGATCCATCTTTCCATTGAGAAATGCCCGTTTAGTGAACTCTCCTGTGAAAAGCAGAGTAATATTGATTCATTCATCTACAAAGAAACTTTTGCCTGTCCACACTATTCTGTTCATATCCAGTAGAAGATCAAAGATGAGAGAAGTCCGTAGATGATGACTGACATGGCGAGGATAAATCAGGCCATATAATGTAACATAATATTATTAGCCTGGAATAAATCTTCCTTCTTTAGCTTTCTCTACCTTCCTTTGACCTGGATTCATCTCCACACACAATAGGAAATGGATTCGTAAAGGGTGGAAGCGCATGAACTTTTAAGCTTTGGGTGTGGCCCACAAAGGTATTTTTCCATCGCTGGAAACCCGTAATTCTTTTCTCATCCATACACTCCGTGGTAGTCTACTGAGGCTTTCTTCGGTTCACTAAATGACATTTAAACCTCTCCAGGATTAAAAATTGACCCTCGGAGACATGGGAAATAAGCTAGTTACTTTTACCGAAGAGCAATTGGAAGACTATCAGGTAAGCTACCAAATACCTATCGATAATCTCGTAATCACTGAGCTGTTGACTGTATATTATAATTAAAGGACTGTACATTTTTCACTCGAAAAGAAGTGCTCAGGTAATTTACAAATACGCAAACTGCAATTACCCTGATTACAATGAAGTATTTTCCCACAGGGTATTTAAAAAATTCCGAGAACTCAACCCATCGTTTGTGCCTAAAACAATGACGGGAAACGAGCCTATAACAGTAAAGGTACCATGTGAGACAGTAGCAAAGATGCCGGAGCTCAAGGTAATCTTAAGCTATTTAAATTTCTATCTATAATTACTTAATTACTTTTCTCGAAATCCCAAATATCTTTCTAGGAAAACCCATTTCGTAACAGGATATGTGAAGTTTTCTCCCGAGATGGTAAAGGCATTAGCTTCGAAGATTTCCTTGACATGTTCTCTGCTTTCTCTGAGCACGCTCCCAGGGACATAAAAGTTCATTATGCATTTCGCATTTATGGTATTCATTGCCCTATTTTCTTCTTTCATCTACCTTACAATCCCACAGCTATGAACTAACTCGTACTGAATTCATCTTCTGTTTCTTTGAAACTTTTTCACGTGGGATTAGATTTTGATGGAGATCAATTTCTCGGAACGGATGATCTTGAACAAACCCTTAAGCTTCTTACAAGAGACGAACTTGTTCCTGATGAAGTCTCTCTCGTTTCGACAAAGGTACTTAGTGCATACAGCGTCATGGTTTTGTCCAGTGTCCACTTATAGCGAGAAAATCAGAAACCAGCCTTACTCAGAAAAACTGTCTTTATTTTTATTATATGAATTCTAAGGCAAAAGCAGTGAAGCAGTTTAGCTTCTCGCTAAGTTCTCAGAAATAAACTCTATCGACTATATACTGTCTGGTTAATAATAAAGCCTCTTTGTCCCATGTTTAGGTTCTGGAAGAAGCTGATGTGGACGACGATGGAAAGCTTTCATTTGGAGAGTTTGAGCATGTAATCACTCGTGCTCCAGATTTCCTATCCAACTTTCACATTCGTATATAAATGTAACTTTTTCTTCCGAATCCACAAGAATTTATGTATATGCCGGCATCGTAGACACATTTACAACCCGAGCCTATTTATTTCATTCCATAACATACATGAAGCTTGTTGTAATACTTGATTTTTTTAAACTAAATGTAATCTGAAATCTGACACAGTTCATATCGATCCAATACATAGTTTGAGCAACAGCACTTCATCAAGAATAAGAGACATTTTTCTCACCTGGCTCAGCCATTCGGCAGCCAGAAACCTGGCTCAAAGCTTGTAAAACTCGTGAAATGACAGCTGGTCCACCATGAACATGCAATTCACAGCAATCCTCTCCTGTGTAACTATTTGGACCTTTGAAAGGAGAAAAAGAAGGAAATAAATGTTATTGAGTGTACATGGCATCCTGGAACAAGCAGACTGGGTTGGGTATTTCGTCGATTATGCTACCTACCCGGAAACCAAAGTAAAATCCCTTTGTCCAGAACATCCGCTGTAATTGGGTCTCTAAATTTTCGCAGAAGTGCTTTCCTTTCCACGGGCATTTTTATGTCAAACCCTCCAACCTTGCTTACTACATTTTTACAGTTTGGTCCAGACACTCTTATTACTGCTAATGCACTTCGCACAGCTCCTGAAAGCAAAAAACACATTGTTTTCAACATCACTCGTTGGAAAAATTAAATGAATGCCTCATTACATTACCTGTTGCCAATGCATAGATTGTAGATCGACTACTACCATAAAATGGAGTATACCATCTGACCACATGATAGAAACTGCCTATTTTCGTAGACAGGCATTTCGTGATAACTGACATCGTTAGCAGTATCCAGTTCAAGATGTGTTACATATAATAGTCATCATTTTCAGTCTGAGAATTCGAATTGACAATTCCTCGAATTTGTGGTCAGCTACGAGGATACGTCTCGTATTGATCCTAGTCCCCTACGCCTACGTTGTTGGGTTATTTTCAGTATGAAAAGAATAAAATTGTTCTCTTGAGAAAAGAATGTTTCTGTTCTCAAGAGAACGTCTCAAGCCCATGTCATCCCTTTGAGACCCTCGGAGTAAACGAGACCAATAAATTGATGCTGCATGTACATGTCAGCATCTTTCACTCTCGCTCGTTTGAGATATGTACTCTCTGCATATTGAGTAACTTTATGTCTCTGCGTTCACTCTACTGCAGAGTGCAGGCTGAGTGTTTCCTGGAAGCCAAATTCTCTGATTTCGAAACATCGGATCCACCTGTAAAAATAATGATTCCCATTCTAAATAATACCAGCTCAAAACATCCACATGAAACAACATCAATTTTCAACTTATCGTTGTCAACAAGGTCTTTATAGTACTCCAAAAGCTGTGATGGAAAATGTTTACCACGGTTACACCAAGTTTTACTCCTTGACCATCCAAATTGATGCCGCAGGATGCACACCAGGGCTGAACAAAATTCTAAACACACCAATCATACGCCACCCTCGTATCATATCATAAATGAGCTAACCCAATAAGTATAACTGCCGATTGAGACTTACCTAACTCAACAGTAGACAATCAATGCTACCTAAAGGTCAACCCGAGGTTAGGAGGAAAAAGATTTCGAAGGACAATACGACTGACTCCCAAGAGTCGGACGACAGTTCAGAAAAGAGTGACGATACGTCATCCTCCGAGGAATCATCTTCAGAATCAGATTCTGAATCTTCATCCTCCGAGGGAGATTCTTCAAGCGCCTCGTCCTCTTCCGAAGAAGTTACTTCTACAGATGAAGACTATCGTTCCAAAAATAAGACAGCTGTAAAAGGTCGAACTCATTTGATATCTAAAGGCAAAGTACGTGGAGATGAGCTTGCCCTCCAGTCTGCCAGGTCTTCGAATAATGGCCAAAGAAGAAGGCGACGGCGACAGAGACCATTGACAATTTGTCTTTCTCACTGCCGATATGAACTTGTGCGATCTACTAGTCAAACATACGGGCTTATTGAGGTCTCTGAGGATACTGCATGGAACATTTACTGGACGGATTATAGTGTGTCTCTGGAAAGAGCTGTAGAAATGAGGAGGTTTCAGGTAATAGGATTATTAGATTTTAGCCAGCAAAATAATGTTCTCATGTATGAATTAAACTGAATTTACTACTCGTTTTATGCAGTTGGTTAATCACTTCCCTGGAATGAATGAAATATGTAGAAAAGATCTATTAGCTCGGAATCTCAATCGCATGAGACGAGTGTTTCCAGAGGACTACAGCATATTTCCGCTTACATGGTGCCTTCCAGCAGAGTAAGTTTGATACAGCACACGCTTAGATTTATACGAACCTTGTATTAATCTATTGAATTCTTTATCCAGCAATAATGAGCTTCAAACGTACTCGCAGTCTCGCCGAGGAAAGACTTATATATGTAAACCTGAAATGGGATGCCAAGGAAGAGGAATATTTCTTGTTAAGAACATTAAAGACCTGAATCCGTTTGGAAGGATAATTTGTCAAGTCTACATACAAAAGGTTTCGTATTTCTTCACTCCAGTGATTCTTCCATTTACTACGTAATTCCATAATTATGTGAACTGTAACGGCATCATTTTACAATTATAGCCGTTGCTACTTGACCACTTGAAATTCGACCTGAGAATCTACGTTCTAATTACATCTTGTGACCCTCTGCGAGTCTACGTTTACAAGGAAGGTTTGGCAAGATTCGCAACAGCCAAATATCGCCAGCCAACTCACAACAACACCGAAAACTCCTACATGCATTTGACCAACTATGCTGTTAATAAGTTCAGTCGAGATTTCATTGTAGACGAAGAGTCAGGAACAAAAAGAAAAATGACCACAGTAATGAATACCCTTGCGCAGAAAGGCTACGACATAGTTACTCTTGAGAAGCAAATGGACGATGTGATATTGAAGACTATCTTGTCTGCCCAGCCAATATTAAAACATCATTACCGCACATGTTTTCCCCAGCATGATATATGCTCAGCTTGTTTCGAAATTCTGGGATTTGACATTCTAATCGATCACAAGCTAAAACCATATGTCATTGAAGTCAACCACTCGCCTAGTTTTCACACTGACACCAGATTGGACCATGAGATAAAAGAATGTCTCCTGAAAGACACTTTTGCTATGCTCAACTTGAAACAACTAGACCGGGTGAGAATTGAAAAGGAAGACAGGAAGAGAGTCCAGGAGCGACTTTCCTCGAAACTATTGGAAGCCAAGTATGAAAGCAATCAGCTACTCTCCATGTTTTCTCCTTCCCTTGCCTTATGAATTTTATGTCTTTCAGGAGCACATTACTCGAGAAAAACAAGAATAAAAAGGGACTTCAAAATAAAGCTTTCGAGCAGGCTCCAAAAAGTCCTCCCCAGGAAAAGAAAGACAACAATGAAGCTCAATTTAAATGGGAGATGGAACACAGAGGCGCTTATAGACTGATCTATCCTTCCGAAGACACATCAAAGTATGACAAGTTTTTTACACAAAACCAAGTTTCACTGTACCAAGAAACAGCAGCATCGCAAGCCCGAGCAACTCTCACTAGAGCTCAGATCGATGAATACAATGTAATTTGAAATCCATTTTCCATTGGTATCATTAAATCATTTATTAAGAGTAAATGAATTCATATGCAGCTTAAGAAGCAAATCGAGGAACAGAAACGAACAGGAGGCAATCTGAAAGAGACTCAGGCACCAGCTAAAGATAAGGTTCGTCCTGAATCTCCATCGACTTCTGGAGCGAAGAAGAAAAAAATTGTACATGGACTATCATTATCAATCGATAGATTTCTAAACACTACAGATAATTAATATGTTGCAGAAATCCATTTTGCCACCGCCACTGACTACAACCGGTACGGCAGGTTGGAGTACAAATGCCATTGCTACAGAAGAAGAATTAGATAGAATCAAAAGTCTAATGCAGCGAGGAATGCTTGTCCGGAGCCTAGGAATAGAATTACAGGTATGTACATTTATGTCGTGCAAGTATTTGACTTTCTGTCCCCTTGTAAATCATATTCTTACTGCAGGCTTACAATCTTCTTGCTTCTATTGGGAATTTGAAGAAAAGTGATCACGAAGAGTTTAGAAAGAAACATGGGTTTGCTTTTCTAGCCCAACAAAACAAAAAGCCTTCTTCGGAAATATCCTCCAGGTACTTAAGACATAATAGCTCTCCCGAGCAAAATATAAGAGTACATCAACCGCTTATCTTCTTCAGCAAAGAAGTCCCAACTCTTCCGGACAATCCTGCTTCAAATACTCCTTCAAGGCCGGAAACGCAGCAGTCGCAGCATCAAGCGGGAGACACCCCCTCTAATATCACTCAACACCATCCTCATCATCAGGAATTTGTAATTCGAGCAACCCCTCAGATCCTCCCACAAAACAATGACGCAGCCATTCGAAAAGAATTGACCACTCGAGGTCAAAGAAAAATTACCAAGCCACTTACAGCTACAGCACCAGCTACAGCCAGAAGCATTCCTGGACAAAAGATACGCCAAGACCCGTTGCCCCCTCCACTAAGTCCTTTTGCTCGAATGTATCCTCAAGGACAACGAAATCTTTATGCTTCCAGTGTGAAACGACCGGCTACATCGTCAAATCTACAATCGCAGCAGCCACAACAACAGTCCCTTCAGCAACAAGCCCCTCCATTTCCACCTCGAGATAAGAATTTACGAGACAACCTGGTCCCTCAGGAGACGCTCAGTCCTGCCTTAAATTCCTTTGCTCGAATGTACGTCGCAGGTCATCAACAGGACTACATACGAGCTAAACTCGCTCATTTTCACACCAGAGAGACTCAGCAAACTAAAGGGAGTCCTGCTTTGAGATGGCAATTGGAAAGAAGTTTGCAACAACCTAATGTAACTGAGACACCACAGAAATTCAATGACAGTATTCCTGCTCCCTTGAGAGCTTTTGGGAAAGTGTTTTCTTCTTTAGCTCCGCCAGCATCGCAGAAGTTTGAAACTGTGCCACCGCACCAACCACCGTACACGTTCAGCAGAGAGTTTGCTGTTACCAAGAGTCAGAATCATACTTTTGAACTTCCAACTGGAGCTGCTCAAGTAAAAGCTATTGCAAAGGGTGGACCAACTTCTGCAACTCTTATCCGTCCCAATACTTCTGACAATCTAGTAAAGTATTTACAGCAGAATTGACGTGCTGACAACTAACTTCTCCATGATCTGCTTCCTATATACAATTTCAAAACTATAAACCTGTGTGAACATCTCCTTGTAACAAGTAATTAAAGTATTCGAGTTTAATTGCTCACAAAATCACTCCAGTTAGAGATACACAGCTCACAAAATCTCTCAAACAGAAAAACGTAATAAGTATAGTAGGCATTTTTCTTAAATCGTGTAATCAATAATTCGGTAGTAGGAATAAATCGAATGTATTACTAAAAGGGAAATCCTCCATGTCTCCGTTTAAATGATTTTTCACACAACCTCCCAAACCATTACAATATCGTTTACCACTAAACTATGGCTTGAACTTGACGAGTGGGATATTTTTATTTGTGAGACACTTGTCGCAAACCCACTCTGCATAGATCTCCTGCGTCAGAAAGTGATAAGCTGCTTCCGTCAATCCTGTGCAGATTCTGATCCAAGCCAGCCACAAATACAATAAAAATTGCGCTTTCAGTTTACATATCTTAAGATCAACTTCTCAAATCCACCCCGAAACCCAATAGCCTTGATGTCTTGTAACAAACAAACTTTTTTACCTGTGAAACCAAAAGTTACATCCACTTTCACAAGGGATGGCTTGGTCATTGTCATGCACTTCCTTGTGACACAACCCACATGGGTAGATTGGAGGTGCGTTCGGGTTTTGTGGATTGAACACCATAGGCTGATCATGTGGATAAATCTACAAGGAAATTAAGTAGTTCAATATGTTCATTATATGGTAACGATAGTAGTTTTGTATCAATTTTCGCACCAACCTTGCCACTTTGGATAGGGGGAATGGGAGGTTTCGGTGGTCCATTCCACTGGGGATGAGGAGGCATTGGCCCACCTCCACCTCCCATTGGCCCCCCTTGTTGTGGAGGTCCCTGAGGAGGACAACCCATTCGCATCATGGGTGGTCCATGTGGCCCTCCACCACCCGGAGGTCCTTGAGGAGGCATTGGCGGGCCTTGAGGGCCAGGCGGAGGTCCTCGAGACGGTGCTGGTGAATCGTCAAAAGGATTTGACGCCACAATTGTGTCACCATATCCCACTACATCAAGAAGTTTATTTATAAAGCAACAATTTCCAAATACCCTTAAATGCTCTCATAATCTCAAAGTATCCCTTACTCCCAGTCATCGGTGGTGGAGGAATAAGCTCCGGCATCGGACTTGATTGTACTGCTGGAGGAGTTCCACTTCCAGGAGTAGTCGACATTCTCCGTTTCTTCTTTGTCGTCGGACTATCCGGAGTTCCAGGGGACTTAAAGTCCCCTCCCCCTCGAGACTTCATCTCAAGGCGCTTTTGCTAATACGAAACTGAAACAACAATAATACCAAATATTTCGACAACTCACCAATTTATTTACTCTTCGCCTAAAATAAATAATCCCACTGTTGCCTGTCCTGTTGTCAACAAGTTTGAACTCAGGCAAATTGAAATCTCTTCGCGCACTTTTTGTCTGTCCATTCTTGCCCCAGTCTCATCTTTCCCCTGAAGTTCGTCGACTATGCAAGGAATCTCGCCTCCTGTCTCCACATATTCTTTCTTTCTCCTTCCAGGCTTTTTCTACCACTTGCACCAAATAAAACCTTCTAGCTCGCATTATTGTGTACGATTCCTGTTGAAAATTGTATCATTCGGTAGGTTTATGAAATCTGAAGAAAGCTGAGTGAAAAGACTCATTCTAATTTCATGAGACGTGGGACCTTCTTCCTGCCTGTGGAATTGAATACCTCAAAAAAATAATAATAAGGAAAATGCAGACTCACACTCTCGTTGAAATCCTTCATCCTTCCTTGTTATCATTATATAGACCTCCATGAACTAAAATAGACCGAGTTGTATAACATAACTCTACAATTTATCCTTTCATGAATAATTTAGATATGACGGTGGATGTGTATGGGAACGGGGGAAGGAATACAAATGCCCAAGTATTTCATCAACGTAAGCAGTTTTTTGTGTATACATTTCCAACTTTAAACATATTTCTCTTGGACGACACAGAGGATGAGACTGACAATGAAACAGTCAGTGTTGTACTCCAGGTACAGAAATTCTACACATACACGGCACTTACAAAACCCTTAACTTAAGATATTATGA